>JBCAUG010018257.1:0-10815 GCA_038406175.1 Haplosyllis leylae
CCAATTTATGTTAACAAATGGGAAATAAGAAATCAAGGAGTACATAAGGATTATATTTCAAGGTTACATGCTTTATTAGAAAAGTTGATGTTTAATGTCAGAGCTAAAACGAAGTTGGCAATGTTGCCATTCTTGTATTGGAGAGCATTTGTGAAAAACTCTATTGCATGCATTTGAATTTGATGTGACTTTCCTGAGGGAACTTAAAAGAAGGAACTGCTTTTGAATCGAATCAAAACATTTGTATTTACAGTTCATTTAAATTGGAAAGCTTAGTGGCATTAACAGTGGCAAATGTTATTGTACCAGGCTTTCTACTCTGTTTGGGGTTAGTGAAGATGCGTTCATTCGTGCAACTGATGACGTTATGTTGAGCCTCATAGACAACATTCAAACATTCATTCGCTGGCCAGAGAAGCGTCATTACCGGCATATAGCCTCTAAGTTTGATGCCATGGGCAGGTATCAGTGACATTTTATCTTTTTACCCATGCTTAGAATACCCATTTGGTATATGTTACTGCCTCATTTGTTTATGATGACCAAACACTATTAATTTAATAACATTCAATACGTAAGAACAAAGTAATAATCTTCAATAAGAAGGCCATTGGCATTTTATCCAATAATTCCTGTTGACAGACCAAAAATGAAAAGGTATAGAGGGTCATTATAAGATACTTAACTTGGCCTTGGTCAGTCACGCTAAGAAATGGACAGACATGTGAACAAGGACCAAAGGATATCCAAAAGACTTACAAGCAGTGTTATTTCCTTTTTCTCATCATGTGCACACGAAATAAAGAAGGATGATTTCTCGAAATGATTGCAGATTCTTTCCAAATGTCATCGGCTGTTTGGATGGATGTCATTTGGAATTTGAAGTTGGACGTAAAACTAGGCGTTTCTACAGAAATTACAAGGGATATTATTCAATCAACCTGATGGCCATAGTAACATATAACATGAGCTTCGTGGATATTTTTGTGGGTTGGCCAGGCCGCAGTCATGACTCGAGGTCAGATATATTCTAACATAATTTTATAGTCCAAGACACATTCGATGTAAGCCTAGAAAAAATTCTTTTGCAGCTAAATGGTGTAAGTAGTAGTTAAGTAGTTTTCCATTATTTAATAAATATTTGTAGGGGAAATTGTTGGGTTATTAAGGCTTACTATGCAGTGGATACCAAATAATTCACTATTACTGGTTCTGTCTCCAAATGGACTGACGTAATGTACCACTTTACGGTGTGCATCACAAGACAGGAAATACATGTTGAGACCGAACGGCTTTTCTCAAGTGTAAATGAAACTCATCCAGCATTTAGCCTTATAAAACGCCAAGAACTCTTTACTGTTCATGCTTTAACATGGACGCAATAATTGTTTAGAGTTTTAAATGTTTCAGAGTTTTCCGAGAGTCTCCAATTTACACCAGACTAGTGGGCCTTCTTCACTTCCCTCGGCAATTAGCAGCTGAGACCTACACTATACTCGCAGACAAAGGCTTTCCATTGACTCAGGAAGTCATGACCCCATACAGGGGTCATCGCCTTAGACTGACTGCAGCTGAGAGGAAGTTCAATAGACATTTAAATTCCAAACGTCAGGTGCACAAAGCAATAAGAATAATTGCAACGATATACTTTTTGGCCTCAACGCGACTTTTCAAATTTCAATAAATTCTATTTTAATTTATTGCCACTTGTGGAAGCCATCAGAACTATTGTTCTTTGCAATGGCCATGACAGGTTTCTGTCTTCTGTGCTTTATTTCAGACAGTTGAACGAAGTTTCTCTCTACTGAAGCGTCGATTCAGGCGCCTGAAACTCTTAAACCAACGTTCTCATGAAAAAGCTGTGACAGTTGTAATGGCAGCCTGTATTCTTCACAATTTCTGTATTGGTGAGGATGACAACATCGACTACTACTTAAACGCGGTTACAACGTTCCCTCCGGTAAGAGTATACCATTTTATTAACCTTACTTTGGCACGATTGGTGAAGGGATGTAGGTTTGTGCTGGCCAAACCGAAGCCAGATGTGATCATGAAGTAGGCACCAACATGCGTCAAGGCAATGAAATCAAGATATAACATCTCAAAGAATTCCGTTGATAAAACTGTAAATGACACTGATATTTCTTTAGACGTATCTTTTTATTTGCATAGATACTTAAATGCATAGTAACGTAAAAATAGAATGAACGCAATGTATTTGGCACTTAAAACCGTAATGAACTTACATAGATTGTCACACTCTCACAGACAGACATAATGACAATACCACCAATGCCTTTGGTGACAGACAACAATAGTCAGCAAGGTCAACTGAAGAGAAACATACTGACTGAAATGATACGAAGGATGTAAATGTCAATCTCTGACAGGTACAAATTACATGTGCAATAAATAAAAAGTAATAAATCAGAATCGCAAAGAAGCTAGTTCTGATGCCAACAAAGTTGCACTGCAACTTCACGAAGTTTGCCTTTGTTACTAAATTTCGTTGGCAGTGAAGCAAACCTTTTTCCAAGGAGTTTGAAAAAAGATTTAAGTGTAAAATAATAAAACTTTTTTGGCCACTAACATAGAAGAATGATAACAGAACAATTATTTAACATCACGATTTAACAAACAAGTCTCAGTGGCATTTCCCATAGGAAAGTGCTACCACCAAATTCAGCAACACCACGATATTTGACACAATATTTCAATGGCTATTCCAACAATAGAGGTAAAAACCTAATCAGTAACAACACGATTAATTGAACAAGAATAAATAGTAATTCCAAAGAGGAATGTAAATTTTTTTCCCTAACATGGCGATTTCTGCTATAACAGTAATCAACTATTTCTGACCTAATTTGCACAAGTACAAACTAAATTTATCAGGTTTGGCCAATTGTAACCATTTTCTAAAATTCTTTAGATATTCCACTCAATTTGAACACCTTTCTTTGTAGATGGAAACTGGATGTAAATCACAAGATACCGTTGGAACAACTGCGTCATTGAGTTGGAATTTAAACATAATTGTTCAATAAATATCGCCTTCTGGAATTTAACTTTGAACATTTTGAAACTTTGTAAATAAGTAATAAGTAACATTATTTAACATTATATGATTAAATATAGAACTGCTGTAAATATATATTTGTGGTAAATAAATTTTTGAAGTTGCATTTCTTATCAGCTTTCAGTGTTGTACTGCATAGCACCGTTAAAGGAAGCTACCGATTTCCTAGCAACTCACTAGACTGGCAAATGACTACGAAGTTTACCAAGGTTTTACTGTTAACTTTCTCATTGCCTTCAGAAAAAACTACCCTGCAAGATACACTTCAGTAAAGAGAAATTCACTCGTAATGGGTACACAGTATGTGAGACCAAGTGGTACATTTGTTCAGGTCTCATACACTATCGGACACGGAATGGGGCAGGATGCCTTGCAAACATGAAACCTTATTTCAGGGGAAGGAGGAACTTGGTAATTACTCCACACGTCCTTCTCCCTGGTCACAGTCGAAGATCTCGGAGGGTAGTTCGCCTGGTAGTTGATGTATGGAGATCGGCCGTTGTTTTCTGAAGAAGATTTATTCTGCATGTACGTTGTGAAAGCTTCAGACATCGTGACCACAGCAGACGTTATCTCTTTACTGTTTTGGGCTATGTCACCCAAGCTGTTGGCAACATTTGCATTCTTCCCTTTGGCGGCTGCATGAAAAGATACAAAAATAGTTGCTAAGTCACATTATGCACAGATCACTGACAGCACAGATATTTGTAATCTTACTTTACCTTTGCTCAGGAGCTTACATGGGCCCATCTAGTAGTGATGTACTTTTCATGATTATCGCACTATACTGTTCAAATATGGATACGTATTCCAGTTATAACGGCCAAGAAGAAAAGAATACAAGAAAATTTCATGTGTTCTTAACTTTCCAGTGACGCTTATGCCCGTTGGGTCAACGATTACAGTACTCATTTAGCGATACCTGTTCACATGACATCCCTTTTCAAAATTAGCAGTACATACATCGTTGAAGATATCTTTGCCTTGATGCACTGCTAAATTTAGCCATTTATACAATTGTCATAATAATTTTTTCTCTTACTCTGAGCATAATTCGGAAGGTCCGGATAAAGTGCTGATGCACTGCCTTGGTTTATTTCCTGAACCGTTGGTGTCGGATGACCAGCGTATTGCAGACTTCTGCTCACTGAAGGAATTCTATCGTCTGTATTGAAGACATCATCATTTGCCTGGGGTCCCTGAGAGAGAGAAGAACCATCTTTCTTGACGAATCGCCCCATGGAGTCACGTGGACGCTCCCAGTTTGTTGAGGCAGCTGTCTTTGTTGTGTCTGAAAGGAGGAGACATCAATGTCATTTGCACTGTCCACAGTTTTCTCCGCACCAAACTATCTCCTTTGATGAAGTACAGTTACAACTACCGTTAGCCTCACCTTTCTTGGTTTTGCGGGCAGCTGAACTTCCCAGGCTGGGTGGATTGAGATGAGCGCACACTGACAACGTGTCATAAATTACTTTGTCACGCCCGCTGCGTCTGTTGTCATTTTTAATAGCGTGGTAGCGCTCCAAAATAGAAGCCTCCTGCAATTGTACAAAGTAGTTTTCACATTAAATTGTATTTATTTTGATGTGGTGTATCACTTCTATTTTATAAATTATGACTGCATCATACTGCAGACTGTAGTCACCATTTTTTCGCATGAATCTGGAGACCGTCGAACACCGACACGTTTCAGTTCATCGGAGAAGAAAACCCAAAAGGCACTGGGATCAACAACAGGGTGTATAGCCTGCAGTTTTAATCTATTTAGCATTTCCATGAAGCATTTGAAGGAATAGTTGTCCCAGTCACCGACATCTGTCTGCGATAACTTCTTCACAGTACGCTGGAAGTGGTCGAACTCTAGAAACCTTCTGGGTATGACGTTCACTGTAAATATCAAATAGTGAAAGTTTTCCATTGGAACTCAATATTTCACACATATCATTCATCACAAAGTCCGTAATATTCAATATCTACTGCACTGCACTTAATTATAGTATGACTAAAGCTGCACTACATCTAATCAGTTACAAACCGATAGCATTGCAAATCTTTCGCTGAAACCTCAGGACTCTAGTTTCATGAAGTGGCTGTATGTTGACATTGTTTACTTCAAGGAATGTCCTGATCTCTTTGTCAATGACAGGAGCATAATGCTCAACAATGATGGCAGCTGAAAGGCAATGAATTAACTGCAATTAAATCATGTCTACATTATGAAATTTTACTGCAAGGACAAATGCTATTTGCTCTTCACTTACCATCCACATTAAGGTCTGGTACCACATCGTCAACAAATGGATTCTGTACCATTCGCCTGAGGTAACACGAGAGGAAGCCTTCCTTACTGAGATACTGCATACTAGTCTTCAGCAAAGTTGGGATGTCCATGTCATCTAAAAAGAACCAAGAAAAATTCTAGCATTTAATACACTCAATACAACAATACATCTTAATGACATATGTCATACTTTGAAATACTTACTGTCAAAAGTTACACGCTTTCCGTCCTCTTTGCCACTACCACTCCCACTACGGGGCGCAGGTCGGTAGTTATCCGTCATCGGCTGAAGGACTACAATGAAGTGACAAGTATTCTTAGAACATAAATTACTACTGTTCATTTCTTTGACATTTAATAAAAGTTACATTATGCTGATATACAATGAAAGGGCAAAAAATTAATAGACGTCTTTCAACTAATATCTTTGTGGAAATTTACCATCACATTCATCAGAAACAAAGGTCAAAGCATCCTGTGATACTTCGTCTTGGGAGCGTCCTCCCCACAAAGGATCCTTACTGTTTGGCTGCACTGTCCTCTTCTCTTGATCATCTTCATGCAAATCTGGCAAGATGGAGTTGTCTAGATCTGCCTCTGTACAACGGGTCTTGATCCAGCCATTGGGATGCATGGGATTATTCACAGGCCCGAAGAGAAGACAACATTTTTGACGTTTTTGATCTTGCGAAGATGGCTGAGAGCTTTGAGTTGAACTCAATCCCGAAACATTAAGGTCCAAAAGAATGTGTTTCCTCTTCACATTGGTTGGCGCTGCCTTTGGTGATGAGCACTTCAACAGTTTAGCTTTGAACTTATCATAGTTTTCATCATGAAGTATATCATCTAGAGTAACTACCGCACGCTCTTGTCCACTACCGATGTTCTGAGACGAAGTGATGATTGGGTCCTCCTCACTGTTCATCATAGACTCAAGATTTATCCCATTCAAAGAGTTTCCATGTGAGGAAGCGTCAGTGGCAAAAGTCCCATGTGATGACGTAGTTAGAGTGGAAAAGTCCGACACATCACTGATTTCCTCACTGTTGCCGTCGTCATCATGAGGTACCGAGTTTGCACAATCCACTGACGAACTGCTTTGCTGTCTCGGTGTGCTTTCTCCAGTGTCACTGGAAACATACATGGGAGGACTTTGTGGCTGCCTTGGAGTAGGCGGTGTGTGAAGTAATGACGATGATATAGTCGACGAATGCGTCCCAGAGCTGATACTGTCATTCGCTCCATCAACATACACTGGAGTTCTGCTGACTCTGGACAAGTCCAGGGCACTTTTCTGCACCTCGTAACATGCAGCCTTCACAGGATTATTGTGTGCCGGAAGTGGACATACTTTCCTATTTGCTGTTAGTATCTGTCTGCCAGTGTTCATAGTAGCGTCCTGCTTTGCTTTGGAGCCATTCCCATTAAACCTTGGCGTAAATATCTTGAGGTTAGCCAATGAAGGTTTTGCAGGAGTAGCAGTAGGTACAGGTTTACCAGCCAGGCCCAAAGCTTGACGTATTGTTGGGTAATTTGCAGCACTTTCTTTCTGTCCTTGTGCTGGTGCACTTTGATTGCTTTTGGCAAGTTCCGCGCTAATTTTCTCTTTATCTTCTTCACTTAGGTTAGACAGCATGGTATTCACAAATTGCTCCACAGAAAAGCCACCAGAGCCACCCAAACTTGAAGTCTGTCTTGGACTGTTAGAGATGCACCGATCTACAACTCTGCTCAGCTCCTGTCCAAGATATGCGTTAGTAATCGCTTCACTCTTCTTGATAGCTCTTTCCGCCCCCTCCAATAGTGCATCTGGATCATCGTTGTTGTCGGTTGCACATACTGTCTCTTCACTTTTCTTCGATTTGGTTTGGCTGACTTGACTACAGTCGGCTTTCCTTTTTCTGAACAAAATATTAAGTTTCCTCCAGTGGAAAACACTTGCAGAAAGCATAGAAAAAATCCTTGACATGGCACTTTCCTTCACTTTAACTGTGAACATATTTTTAAAAGTTTAAAATACAAACCTTGACAACCTCTTTGGCTTCTTATTTTCCGTTTGTGCGCCCATAATGCTAGGAGTCACTCTACTGCGCTTCTGAATGTGAAATGAATTGCAACATGTATTTAGTTAAACTCAGCAAAATACACACTGCTTTTCGTGGAAGGGCCCCCCCCCCACCAAAGTTAATCACTTATACTATTTAAGAAAAGAGCAATATTGCCAGACACCCATTTATCTCCTTTTAATTGGTATCATGTGGATAACTAACTTTCATAGTCGGTTCCTTGGAAGTTTGAACTACTTCAACGATTTGAACATCGTCATCAATAGTACATGTAGCAACACCTGGAAAAAATTATTTCACTTAGTTGCGACTTATGAAATGAACATTTCACATGGTCACATGACATAATAGAAACTAACTAACTAACTAGGAGTAGTTCTTGGCCTGGCTGCAGTATTCATTACGTTTGGTGCCACTGACACTATGGGTTGTAAGGACTGTGTTGTTGAAGTCACCGATTGACGACATACAGAGTTGACTGGTGCTACAGACAGCGTAGGAAGAACTGCAAAAGTACGTAAATTACTGTTCAGCAGATGTCATGAATCACAGTAAAGAGTTAACGATATGTATAAGTTTAAATAAATTAGTTTGTTCTTCATTGCCATGAGCTGACAAATCGGCATTTATTCTGAAAGAATCAAATACTTGTGCGAGCTTTTGCCATCGATGAAGTTGTGGTTGTAGCCACCGCCGCTTCTGTTGTAATAGGCAGCACTGGGAAAATTCATAAATTCTCAACATGATGTCAATGATTAGGCTAAAGTCAAAATCGTTAACGGATTATAGTGAAACAAAACAGTTTTTACATTGTGCTGTGCTTTCTGCAATTCCTGTAACAGCTGCTTGACACATAGCTGTTTCGACAACTAAAGCATCCACTGTATTTGGCTGAGTTGGGTTCCAACTGATGGCTACGAGACGCACATCGGAAGCTTCTTCAGGCACTATGAATTTGTACCAGTTAGGTCCTAAAAAAATATTCCTCATTTGAGAAAAAACCACAACAATGCATCATGCTAATTTGAGTAACAGGTGAACACTGCATGATATATTTTACCATTAATCAGCAGCAGTTTCCTCATCAAGGTCAAAGCTCTTACCGCGAAATCATACATGTAACCTTTCTTAGCTGAAAGCCAGAAAATGCGAGCATAATTGTTGAAACACTTGCACCTAAGAAGTCACACTTTTATTGGTATCAATAGGCCTGGCAGCCAACAGAAATCTATATTTACACATCTCTACTGTAATGTATCGTATACAAGATCGTACTTGGCGACGGTGGCTTCACCCTGATGTCACAGTGCCAGAACCTCGGTGAACCCACAGTCCTCAAGTACGATCGAATTTTCTAGAAATCCTTTTTTAAATCATTTCATGCGAAGTCTTAAATAGGGACACCTTGTAATAAATGTCAACTTACCACCACATTGAAATAGAAAGTTGTTGCGCTCTTGTCGTTTCATTTCTATTCCACAGAATGCAGATCCTAGTATGACGACATCGATCAAATTCTCCGGACATTCTTTAGATTTGTAGGGCTCTGGGAGTACCTGAATGTCCGGTGATCCAAGCTTATTTCTGTCCAAGAACAGCACTTTGCTGTCATTTAAATTTGTCGCTGGATTCATGTCCACTCTGAAAGCATAACAACTGGGATATATGTACGGACAGTAAGCTACTGCAAAGTACATGTATTTCTTGATGGCCGCTTTTGCTCCAGTACACACTCGTATGGGCTAGTATACTGTAACTGTCTTCATACGGCATTTATAATGTAAAGCCTACATTAATTTGTTGCTGACAAATGGCAGATTATTTTAAGGGATTCTGAACACATGACAACTTTAAGTACTACTCAATAACTTTTAAATCCATATGGGACATTGCCAATGATTACCATAACATTTCGTTAGCATGCCTGATTGTCTTCAAATATAGGCAAAAATACATTCACCCTTTCAACTGTTGAATATTAATTAATTTTACCATTTTTGGATTGTAAGAATTAAACAATAATAAATATTAAATTATTCTCAGCACTAATTAGCAATTAACAATGATTAAATACTTATGCAGCGTGTGCTACCCTCGCAATGACCGCTGACAGCAAGAAAATCCCAGTGTGTGATGACTTCTCCGACTGCGGTCATCAGATGATGTGGTGGCCTTACTCACCCAGGGAGATTATTGACTTGTGCGTGAGGAAGGCCACAGTATCTTCAAGCGTCATAAAAAGGCCAAGTGTCAAAATCTACTGCCCGATGAAGGGATGTGCGATTATGTGATCCAATCTTTGTACCTGTCATAAGCGTCATCAGATTGTTTGCCATTTTAAACAGTTTCATAGTACATACATTAACTACTTAGTGCCAGTTCAATTGCCTTTAACTGAACATCATGGTCGATGGAGGTTTCTACCATTTCATTCCATTATTACTGAACAAGAAATGGGGCCTGGGCCCAATACCCATGTGGCCCCTATTAAAGGTCATTTCTTGTACATGTAATTGTCAGCAAGCATCTGCCAAAATGATAATTTCCTTAAAGAATTCCTTTCATTGCAGACCCCAATGCAGTAGCCCAAGCAGATATTGCTGGGGGGGGGGGGCCCAAGAAGTTTTCCCCACATTTTGCCAACATACTGGAGTTGAGCCAGGTGAGGAAAGAAACAAAATAATGGTTGCCATCCAGGGCCCCCATTAGGGCCCAGGAATATATTGCATTTTTAAATGTCAAATGTGATTCTCAGACTTTGACTGATAATTTTCTTCAACCATTTTAACTTGCATTTATGTAGAAAGATAACACAAATAGAAAATATATTCTACCCAGTTCCACAAATTTGTTATCTTGGCTCCTCCAGGTCCCAACAAAATTTTGAAATTATATCTTTAACAAATGTTTATTCCTAATACCATGGGAAATTGTCTTTCAAGTTCCAAACAATTGAAAATACAATATTTATTAATAGCCAGACATTTTTTTCTATAATAATGTAGGCAAATTACTTTACTTTAATAATTAGAGATACATTATACTTTCACTTAATATAATGTGGAGGTATGCACATAAGAAGAAGTAATGCTGAATGAATTCAGAATAATGTCAAAGCAATATTCATGCCAAAGGCAAGCGAGCCTGCAAATTTGTTTGGCAAACATACAAATTGAGCAGCCAAAAATATTTTTTTTAGCTCTTACAATGTATACTTGGCCCTCCAAATGTGAGCCTTGGGCCAGCCCTGGTGCCCCCTCTGGATACAATAGTATTATGGATTGAGTCAATATAATGTAGAAGTATGCACATAAGAGGAACAAGTATGAAATTAAATGATGAGCACAGTTGGCCCACAAAAGACAAAGAAATATGATACTCATGCA
>JBCAUG010018268.1:0-10814 GCA_038406175.1 Haplosyllis leylae
CCCCCGTGGACAGACAGACACCTGTGAAAACAGTACCTTCCCGTCGTACTACGTACGCGGGCGGTAAATATGGCAAGAGAAACTGAAAGAATCTAGAAGGCTTTGACTGAAGATAAAATAAAATACACTAGGTGTGGGGGCGGAGTTCTTCCAACTCCCCAGTGCATCTGTTGCAGAATCCACGCAGACTTTTTTTTAAAGAAATACCATCGAAAATAAAGAAAGATTGCAGTAACCACAGATGCCGTTACTTGAACTTCAATAAAGAACATACAACAGCTTATTGTAGGTAAACTCATCAATTGTGACGAAGATTTAACATGTTGAAATGTTTTTTCGGGGGGTGGGGAGAACGATAAAATCAATGCTTTGCCTTTCCGAGGCGAACTAATGACAGAAATGTATCTATTCAACACGATGTGTGGTGGGTCACCCTCGTTTACTGGCAAATTACCTTCATTTTCATCAATTGACTGACACATTTTTGTTTTTATTGGTGATACTTGGGTTTTTACAAATTTCCGCGCGTAATGATGAAGATCTTTCGAAATGTCTGGCGAAGCCAATGCGGCCTTATTAGGGTGAAAGAAAACCCCTGAGGGAAAAAACTACCAGGGACCACTGTACAATGACTACTTCACGACCTTGAAATGTATTTTTCTACAAAGTTTTTCGTTCTGATTACTCTAAACGTAATTTTTGATGTTGCTTGTAGATAAACGAGCTGTCGCACATCAACGTTCCTGTGATGCTGATGCCGGATGACTTCAAAGCTCACAGCAAAATCAGAGTCGACAACCATCTCTTCAACAAGTAAGTATGAGTTGCTACAGAACATGGTAATCCCAGAGATTCACAATCCCTCTTGGACTGCCACAGACGCGGTACTATCTATTCATCGGATTAAGAGAATTGGTCAATGAACATCAGTGTTTTCTCCAATGCTCAACGGAAAGTTTCCTAATAACCGTTTCCTAGTGTTTCCCACTTTTAACTTGGTTTGAGTCTACATCCCAGTAAAGTTTTTTTTTTTAAACTTTGTGATTTTGTAATAAAGACTTTAGTCGTTTTAAAATAATGTTAGCAGTGGTTGAGTTCTATTGTTACGCTGTAACGGTAACCAAGTTGCTGTGTAAAATGGCCAAATGACCCCCATCTTGTAGTCCAACTCTTCTGGAAATGGGGCCAAAAGAAAAATATTGTAGCAGTAATAGCTGAAATTGCTAATAGTGGGCAATAATACCCTTTGTAAGTTTATAGCATTTTCCCGAAACAACCAAACTGTTCTGCTGGGAAAATAATGATAATGTGCCCAATAAAATAGGCTAATCATGTTGACAACTGTCTGTACACTTCTGATTTCACTGAAAGCTTAAAACTGTTCACAAATGTGAATGAAGTTTGCTTGTTTCCGCCCATTAAAAAAATCTTCAAATGATGCAAATGGTGGGCGTTATAAAATCCTTTTCTTTCATTTGAAATTCCTTTTCCGCATTTATCACTGATGATTGTGTTGACTACTTCGTTCTTGATTATCCATCTAGCCAATGTTGACGAACAATTCTGGTCATAAAAAACACGTTTGCTTGATAAGAATTGCTATGGAGTGGTGAAGTGCCTGTATTAGCAAGTTGAGTACAACTGAACGGAGCTATAGGGCAAGGCTGAGTAGCGGGCGGAGTAAATATCGGTGACAGATTAAACAACAATAAATACATCAATTAAGTGATCACCAATATCACTGAAATGTTGCAGTGTGAAGTTTTCGTTGAAAACTTGCAAGGTAGCCAAATATTCGTAGTTCGTTAGTGTCAATATACCACACAATAGCGATGTAGGATAATGATTAATATTTTGGAAAAGTTCAACGATTGTCATGAGAAATCTAGATTTCACTTGAAAAGGAAAGAAGGGGTAGAACAAAAGGAAAATTGTTTAATGTTTCATTAACAAAACAGCCTTTCATTGACATTCCAAGGCGCACGGGCCACAATCCTCTATCCCTGTTACTCTTATTGGGGATGATGGGAGGGAAAAGGGAGCCTCCTTTCTGGTCGGTCCTTCCCACTGGAAGGAGGAGGCTGCTTCCTAGTTGTTATTCCCGGGGAGGGGAGGTGTCCCCTGCCTGTCCCAGTGCATCATGGGATAGTGACCACCGCCCTGGGCAGATGGACAGGCATGACTAAAAGCATTACCTTTCTTCGTAATGCGTACATGTTCGGTAAAAATTGGCAATTTTTAATTGGCAACACACTCTTTAAAAGAAAAAGGTACAATTAGGTGGAACGCAGAATTATAATGGTAAAATATTTAATAATTTCTGTTGTTGCACAAAAAGCTGCGCAACCTGTAATAATTATAATAATTTATTTTCAGAGAGAATATGCCGAGCCATTTCAAGTTCAAAGAGTATTGCCCAATAGTGTTCAGAAACCTCCGAGAGAGATTCAATGTAGACGAGGATAACTTCATGGTGAGTATTTCTTTATTTTTCCAGACCACAAAAATGTGTAAAATTGTTAAGGATTTTTTACCCGGTACAAATGAAGGAAATCGGTTTGAAAATGATTCTTTAGAATATTTGCTCTTCACTTATGCTTGCAAGTACCTATTTTGTTATAGAATTCATTGACAAAGATGTCACCGATGGACATTGATTCCCCAGGACGTAGTGGCTCTCGGTTTCTCACGTCATTTGACAAACTGTTCGTTGTCAAAACGATTTTCAGCGAAGAAGTCGCCGAAATGCACCGCATACTCAAGGATTATCACCAGGTAGAGAAAAGCGAGGCTACCTTGTCCTTGTACGGAGAGCCGGGCTCCTTTTAAATGCATTTCACTATTAACTTAACAATTAACACACAAGAGGGAATTCCAACAAAATGATAACTTGAGTTTTGAAATAATCTCTTGTGGTCTTTTCGTAAAGTTTACAACTTGACGTAGAAATTATGGTAGACATTCAAATGAATGAATGTTACTGACTATTTTGTTTCATTATTATTTTCAGTACATAGTAGAGCGGCATGCAGAAACTTTATTACCACAGTATTTAGGAATGTATCGTGTCACAGTGAACGATGCAGAAACTTATCTAGTCGTCATGAAAAATGTCTTCAGTCCTCGTCTAAATATTCACAAAAAATACGACCTGAAGGTGAGTTAACAATGGTGGTACAAAGGCCCACGTCGATTAATGGAAAGCTTGGTTGCGATTTAAAACGTTGGTTGTGCTCTTTTTACGTTAAGTATGTTTTTGTTTCAGGGGTCAACAGTTGCGCGTCAGGCTTCGGAGAAGGAGAAAGCGAAGGAATTACCAACGTTTAAAGATAATGACTTCCTCAACGAAGGTGCAATCATACAGATCGGCAAGGAGCAAAAGGAGAAACTGATGACCATGTTACAAGCAGATGTTGAGGTGTGTTTGTGTTCATTCTGTTTCAAAACGTTGGGCTTTAACGACTCACAATTTTAAGCGAAGATACAACATTTAAAAAAAGCACGTTTTTAAATTAACGAAGAGAGTCATATGTAATTTATCTTTCGGCTTTCAACTCATCGTGTACTGTTAATCACTTGTTACTAAGTGATTAAATTGACAGTAATACTGGTCATTCTCATTTGCGATATGTCACTTGGGTTGTTGTTGGAACTCCTACTTCAATTGAACATTTGTTAGCCATTGAAATTATACATTGTATAACCATTATTATTTTCTCAATATTTACATTATTATTTTCTCAATATTTACAGTTTCTGCAGAAACAGAATTTAATGGATTACTCTTTACTAGTCGGAATACATGATATAGATAAGGCTGAGGAGGAGCTCAACGCGTCAGTAGAGAGCGAAGAGAACGGTGTGGAAGAAGGAGACGGTACGCATCAATGTTGGCAATCACACTTGTGAAAACGCTTTTTTCGTGGGGACCGCATTGTGACTGCGTCATTTAATAAACAGGTTCCATGATGCATTAGAATACCTGCATGATTTCACTGTGTATTTTAGGAGGAGACAGTGACAATAGCCTTAATGCAAGCGGTAATATGGCTGCCGCGTGCCCCACACCACCTGACAGCCCATCCTACCAGCCTATCTGCCCCTTCTTCACGGGAGAACTCGACTCAACGATGGAGCTCTTCGGTATCAAAGCAGCAGAAGGTATGTCACGTGTTTCAGTTCGTACTCACAACTTGTCAGCCATCCCCAGTGGGTCCTCTTCCAGTTGGCTAAGATGTGACCAACAATATCCAGCCAATTTTGAGGAACTTGTGCCAGGAGCAGATGGCTGGAAAACTTCGTTAAAAACCCAGATAACATCATAAATCTATTCCAAAATATACTGTTGTTTGCATTTGAGGACGGAATTCAAAGAAATAAGTATACCATTTTGAAGAAACCAGTAAATAGCCCTATGATTTCGTGTCACTTAATTTCACATGGAAGATGAGTGAGGTGTGGTTAATAAGGAGAAAGCTTTTGATACCCGCGTTAGATTTTGCGTTTGTAGTTGCTTGGAAAGCAATCATTCTCGTGGATGTACATGCAAAAAATAGTCACAGAACGTTTTTTTTTAATACATGCACCGTAAAAAGATCTCAAATTTCACGGAGGTATGAATGTACTGTTAGACTTTGACACATATTTGTTTGTGTTTTTCAGACTGTCCACGCAAGGAAATCTACTTCATGGCACTCATCGATATCCTGACGCATTACGGCATGAAGAAGCGTACCGCAGCGGCAGCCAAATCCGTAAAGCACGGCGCCAACGCAGAAATCTCCACCGTCAAACCAGAACAATACGCGCGGCGGTTCATGGAGTTTATTACCCGAGCACTAGAGTAGTAGTGAACCAAGTGCACGCAGGCCATTCATTGTTGAGTACGCAGAAGTCACTGAGTACAGACACTACTGCTATTCCCAGCATCCCTGCACAGCTGCACTGCTATTGGCCTAAAGGACTTACGACAATGTGACGTCATTAGGAAACTGAGATATTACTTATTACGTCGACGTAAATGTAGCGTGACGTCGTTGTGTGATGCTTATGTCGTGGCGGCCGCACCTCGCTGCGCCTGGAGGCTTTTTGTTTTTACAATGCGCACACATCCACGTGTGTACATACTGCTCAACCGTTTTATCATCGAGAGCAAATCATTTTATATATTTGATAACAGAACATTTTGTAATACAGTCATATTTTCGTTCGTTGCCTAGGGCTACGTATATTAAGAAGCTTGATTGCTTGAAACATCAACGTGTCTTTTCTGCAGCTTATAGCTTAAAGAGTAATATCTCAGTTTCCGTGACAACTAGATATTGTTCATTAACTATTGCTTGGTGCTGGAGATATGTTCCTTTTGTTACCTAGGAAACGACGGATACACAAGATATTATTTTATTATCATTTGCAATTAGTTGTAGTCATACGGCTGGCAGGTTACCATGGCAGTATGCTTGATCAGCATAGAAACGACATCGCTGCTATGGTTTCATGTTGTTGTTTCATGGACGTTGCCATGGTCTCAACACAATCATCAACATCCAGTGCTTTTTGCGAATTGTGTTCATCATTTCTACATTTTTTTTGTGTTGTCGTCATATTACTATTGAGACTCTAACATGATTAAAATCCTGTTTGTAGAACCCCTGTAAATTACATTTCATAAAATGATATTCCAGTTTATCAATATACTCAGTTACACAAAGGAGGCAAAATAAAACAGCATCTTTTCACGGAAGCACACCAGACAATCTGTCAGCCAACACAAAGAAGAAAAGAACTCTCAGAGCACGTCATACATGTAAATACTCCCCAGATCAGATGAACTGCAAATCTACATCGACAATTCACCACTTGGGGCAATGAAATTTCTTTTGAACTACAAATTCATATAAGTTTTATTTTTCTCAATGGAGCTTAAGACACAAAGCTCGTAGAAAACATACTTTATAACTTCATAAGGCATACACCAAGATGTAATTTCAATGGACAAAAACAGTTTGAGGCCCTACAAAATATACGTAATCCTGAGTGGTACATTGTCTAGTAAGGTTCGCCTTTTAGATTTATTTTATCTCTGTTTGTAATGCAAGATTAAGATGTAGATTTGTACGGCACTGATTGGAGAAACGTTTCGTAGCCGTTTGTCCTACGCCACCACGTCATCGACCGCACTGTAAATTGTCGCATTTCTTTGCTTAATTGTTGTTGTTATTGAGGTTAATACGCCAATAGAATGTTATAAGTTGTGCTTGCAGATGATAAAAAATTAAGAAAAAAAAAGTACACATTACTATAATGAGTATGTACAAATCGAAGAAGAAAACTTGTACAAATTTTACATGACGAAATGTTAATTCTATGAGTGATTTTTGTAGCAGTGTGACGGTTTTGTTGATAAGTATGTTAAACGTCGATTATTTATTAAACGAATGTGAATTGCTTAAAAGCTATCGTACTTTCAGTCGCAAGCGTTTAATTGTAAAGCATAATGTTTGTTTGGAGCCGGCCATATTGTTACAAGCTATTATGGTGTGTAGCAAACTTGGTATCCAAACATTGTCATCCAAAAGAAAACCATACTGATCAACAACATGGTTTACACGACGCCGTTACCCTTTTTATACAATGTGATTACACGATGTAAATTTCTCTTCGTAAGTAGATTCTGTTGACTTTGGTTATACCGATGATTTTCTAGGCGACACACATTGCCTCTAGTGACCAGTTAGAATAGGTAGAATACAAGGGTGTTGTTAAATGAAAAACTGGGAGTGCGATATGACTTGAGTTTGTGATTTAAGCTATGTTTACACCTAGCATTTTTCGGACCGTTTTTTCGGTAGTACCTTTGATCTTTTTGGCGTCATATATAAAGACCTCAATTTTTCACGGCTACGCGTAAAAGCACCTTTAAGATGTGTGAAACCGATTTCAAAGGGTTTGCCCGTTGACACAAGTGGCCAGTAGATTGCATATGTTGTGCGAGTTCTGTGTTGTGATAGAATTGATTAAGATTATTGCGTTTATATTATGTTGAATTGTGACAATTTGTCTAAAACAGAATATTTCTATGTGATGATAATGATCTTGATTACTCAAAGCTTTTTGTGACAAAGATGGCAATAGTATCGAGAATGTTTGAGAAAATTCATTAGTAATGTTTTGAACAGATAGGTTATTTGAAATTTGGAACTACAAAATGTACAATAATGTTTCATTTTGCATATCATTTTGTAATATTTTATGCAAGCGGAAGAAATGCGAATATCCTGTTATTTCTTTTCCCAATTTAAACAAACTGTACTGTAAACAAAATGTGCAGTAGTTTTTAATACATACCTCATTCGTCTGTCATTGAAGGAAATTTAGGGCAACTTTGAGGTACAAATTCAAGTGACATCCTGAAAAGTTAAAGCTAAGAAATTTTGGGGTACAGAAAAAAGTACTGCCTTCAGCTAACAGAAGTTTCTAGCCAGATAAGGATTTATATTTATTACGCAACTTCAGTATCAAACTGGGTAAAATCCTGGAGCCTATCATTCCATTCTGATTCTGATCAATATTGTTGTATCAAGCTGGAAGTAAATTGGAGCACTTACTCAAAAACAAAGATGTCATGATTTGAAAACAGCAAAGGAATCAAACTTGCCACAGCGAACTTTTGCCATTTCTAGTGCGTAACTTTTGAGCGAATTAATGCCGTATGTATAATTAAAACAGGTTTATCTGGATGGGAGTGTCAGCTTACCATAGCTCAAGCCTTAACGCTCTGTAGGATTTTGTAATCGTTATATTTTTTTGATGGAATACTTTTAATAAAATTGTGAACTCTTGACTTGAAGAAACGTCCATTGGAAGCTATTGTTGTTCGGCATGCGACACATTTGTTTCACATGCTACAAGAACCTCATCCGAAGGAACCTTATCTTTTACCAGAAAAATACTATTGGTGGTTTCAAGTGAGGGTTCTTGTGATAGTTCAATTTTTATTAAAAAAGGAGTAGTTATGACTTCATTGTTTTGATTATTTTCACAAACAAAAGTGATTGTAATTGCCTTTACTACATGGCTTCCATTGGTGTGCTGAAGGAAGAGTGAACTGTAACATTTTCATGTGCAATATTTGTACCAAACCGTGAGCCTTATTAACATTGCGCTTGTATCAATAATAGTGCCACTTTGAGCCAGAATTTAAGAACTCTGTTCGAAGCTGAGAAACTTGAAGGGCCGGTTAACGAGGCACTGGATTAAATGTGTTTGATGCTATCTGTATCAAAACCTAACGGTTCGGTATTGAGAAGGTCATCTGAAGGGAACATAGAAAATAAACTGCATGGTGCTGTGTTCTTATAGTGCTAGGTCCTATTCATCTTCTAAAAGTAGATAGCGGCCAGTAAAGACAATAGGTATAATCCAACAATAATAATACTCATTGTAATAACAAGAAAGTTATGTAAATAGAGTGTGTTCTCATCCACTATGTATGTGACGTTCGAAACAGCGATGGTGACTGATGTGAAGAGTGAATGCTTACATACTAAACATATGTAACACGCATACGGAACTTACATAATTTATCATCATACGAAAAACACATGCATATATATTTAAATGGCCCTTACTCAGTGTTTTAGTCGACACGTAATAATACATCTATATACACTCGCAAGCAAAACCCACATATTATTTACAAACACACTCAGCTTCTTATTCTCGTTAAAGCAGAACTGTCACGATATTTGCATTATTAAGTTTTCACCAGCTTTGATCTCACGCAAGAATATTTCAAGAGCAACAGCGAGGGTAAAATTCTAAAAACTGAACATAAAAAAATAAATTACTTAAATATGTAAAGGGAAAATAGAAATGTCTAACTTTAAAATGTAACCCTTACGGAGTTTGTTGTTTCAAAACAGATTTGAACAATTTGGAGTCTGTTGTCTTCCAAAATTTTGTTATGAGGTCTGTAATTTTGGTTTGGGCTTTACGAAGAGAGTTTTCTGTGCCAAAATGGTTTAAATTTTACAACATGCATGAGCGAGTATATTGATTAGTGAAACTACATAAAATTACGATATTTGTAAACCATATGAGGAAGAGAATTCTTACTCTGGATACACTATTCCAAATAATGTAAACGAGGCAGTGTTAGCATAATGTCATAAGCTTCGCTCTTAAACTAGTCTGAAAAAGTAACTGCTTTTCCAGACGTCGTAAAAGTTACCGACAATTGTTGCGGGACAAAAGTTTCAAAATCAAAATTGGTGAGCTCCATGAAATAGGAAGAAGTAGAGTACTGCGTTTGTTTTAACGTTACCTCAAAACGTCATTAGCTGAAATCTTCAGTATTCACATCGGGTGACGAAGCGACTTGAACTGTCTTCAGGTTAAGGTCACTTTGTCTTCTGAATTTGAAAATTCCACATTTTGATATATTTTTAACGTTGAAAAGTTGTGCGTTGACGTTTTTGATTCAAGAAATTTAGCAGTCATGATAAATAAAATCTGTGCTTTATACAGTTTTCTGCAAGCCATGTTACCAAAATGCGCCAATAGCTAGTCAAGGTATTTGTTCTTATTGTGATTGTAAGGCGCTGGAAAGTTTCACTTAACTTGTGGACCAAAGCTCACAAAACTTTAAAGGGACAATCGATTTGGCATTAAATGACGAATTGTAGAAAAAGTTGAATGGTCTTCTTGCCAGAGTCCGACATCCAGATGCAAACAGGCGAGAATTATTTATTTAGTTTGTTGCTTTGCATTTTGTGTTCAACATAACACCAGAGCTATTGTTATACATTGTATCTTAAGAAACTCAAGCTCAGAGAGAAAAGTGTGCAAGTTGCATTATTCTTTTGTGATCCGAACAAAAACATTCTCGCCTGATCGTTGAATATTTATAATGAAACAAGTACTTTAAATTGGTCCATGATTCAAGGACATTTCACAACGTCTTACAATTTGGAAAGTTATGTTTTAGTATTTTGTGAAGTTGGGGAACGAATTGTAATAACGTACGTACTTGGGATTAAAGCGGTCGTTAATCAAATATCGAATTGAATTGTAGCGATTGTCCAAGTACCGTACCGTAAGTTTTGTATTACATGTACTTTGTGCTTAATTTCTTGTATTTCCAAGTCGTCGATACAAATAAATGTTACATGTATATATTGCCATGCATGTGTTCTGTTAATGTTTTTTACACAATAAATTAAAAAGTTCCGAGGATGAAAATGTACTAGACGAATGAAAATACGGCTCTATCGAAATTAATTAATATAAAGAGAAATAATTTTAAAGCACAATCGGGTTTTTCACGATAGGCAAATCTGACAGATCTGTCAGATCTAACAGAAATAAAATACAATATTTAAAAATAATTACAATTTAGAATTAAGATTTAGAACGATATTAGAATTTCAAATAGGAAGGTAATCATTTTTTTTTTCAAAATTATTTTTCGTCTGACCAAAGAATTTGACAAAAATATTTTGGAAATGGCGTTGCTAGATTCAAGTTTTTTATCCTCGACCATATTTTTGCCGATCTGGCAACTTTTGTGTTAAAATTGAAGTTCATATTTATTTCATGTGATGGCTATTCAGCTTTAATAGTAAGTGACGATATTCCTTGGTGGTACAAATGCCAACTTTGTACAAAATGGTTTGAATCTATTTAGCAAAAATTAAATAGAAAATAGATCTATCAACTTCAACCTCAACGTTTGACTCATTCGTGTTTTTCCTATTTTGTATTAGATTCGTTTAATTAGATGAATTCAACTAGAACCAGTCAAGCATGACTGA
>JBCAUG010018279.1:0-10814 GCA_038406175.1 Haplosyllis leylae
GGGGGTGGAATTCAGGCCCACAGCCAAGGGGGAAAGAGGGGGGGTGGAATTCAGGCCCACAGCCAAGGGGAAAGAGGGGGGTGGAATTCAGGCCCACAGCCGGGGGGAAAAGAGGGGAGACTTGATTTTCGAAGTAAACTTTACAGACTACGAGTGACATTTGTTATGTCTTTCAAAAGCACGTTTCTCATTGAAGCCTTTACCACACACATCACACGTAATCCGCTAAACTCCAGTGTGAACAGACATGTGGTTGTCTCGATCCTGTGTTTTACAGAAACTCTTCTGGCAAACCTCACAGTGATATCTAATACCTGCATGTTTGTCTAAATGCACCTGAAAACTCTTCTTGTCGTTGTACCCCTTTTTACACTTTTCGCAATAGTATGCGAATCTCCCTGTGTGGTTTTGCATATGTTTGTCGAGACCTGTCTTCGTGATGTACTGTTTTTCGCACCGAGAGCAACTGAACAATTTTGCTGATGTCAAGTTTCTGACTTTTCCATTTTCCATTTCCACAGAAACTGAATTTCGTTTGTGTTTGCTTCCCTGTAATGACAGAGTATGTGGATCATACTTAATGTTATTATGACAAATACTTAACTGCTTTTAAGTCTTAACTCTGCGGTTTAGTCTGAACTCCGTGGTTTATTTTAATTATTGTTATTATCAATTTCAACATGAACGTAAAACGCGAAAGCAAAATCACTTTCATTCATTGGATGCCATCTTCTGTGTACAGGCACATCTATTTTGCGTTGATTGTTTCAGTGTTTAGAGAACCGAAAATAATTTCCAAAGAAAAGTTTTATTAGTACAAAAACAAATTTCTGGCTAAACCAAATGCAGTGTAGCGTTAACTTTTCAGGATATGGAAGAAACGAAACGAAGCGAAAATCAAAGTATCTTAGATATTCGCAGCTAAATTCAAGTGTTTTCAACTTCCTTCAGGTATATTTTTGTCTCATTCCAAGCAATGCTCGCCAGTGGCATTGCTTTGTGATAATCACGTGCTTATATATTTATTAGTCATAGGTGTACCAATTTTCATATAGAAATTCCTACTATTTGTTCAAAGCCAATGTAATACAAGTGCACGAACGTCATTTTCCTGACCTTAGTTATTTTCTCTCGAAAAATGACACACGACTTTCTTTATTTATAAATCATTTATAACGGGACATTAACCAGACCTCTGCCCCAGTTATTCGTGAGTTTTACCATGTTGTTCGTACGGGCCCTTGTTATTAAAGCCTTTGCCACATAAGTCGCATCTGAAGCGGTATTCTCCTGTGTGAACGGAATGATGATAATCTCGAGCTTGTGTCTTGGTAAATGTTTTTGGACAATATCTACACTGGTATTTTATGCCTTTGTGTTTATCCATATGAACTTGAAACGGTGCTAGGCCAGAGTATCCTTTTCTGCACTGTTCGCAGTAGTATTTGAACTGCCCCGTGTGTAGTTGCATGTGGTTGTTTAGTGATCCTTTTGAAGCAAAATGTTTACTGCATTTGGTGCAAGCATGTTGCCCGGATATCGCCGAAGGAGACCTTTCTACATTGTTAACTGTTGTTGATTTATTCCGGTAAACGTGACCAACTTCCTGAGAAAAAAAGACAGACAATATAAATTTAGTAAAAACTATAAAAAAAAAACACTAACGGGGTAACATATGTAAATTGATGATTAATAGAAAACAAGTACACATAATAAAGTGGTGTTAGTGTCTTTCTACCATTTTCTTTCCTCGGTTTGAAAAAAAAACAAAGAACAGAATATTAAACGGTTAGTTTATTAATACGAGAACACATTTCGGAATGCAAACAAGTAATGGCCAAGCAACTGGCAAGATCATAAACATTTACACACATATCACACTTCATCCGCCAAACTCCAGTATGAACAGACATGCGGTTTTTTGGCGAAAGTTTTTGCACAGAACTCGCACTGACGCCTAATTCCTGCGTGTTTGTCCACTTCAGTCTTTAGTTGTCCAGTTTATTGCAGCTGGAGCAAATTAACATCTTTTTAGCACCCTTTTTACATCTGCATTTACAACCTATGCAGAAAATCTAAACCGGTTAGTTTTCCTGTCCTACAAAAATTAGTACCTTCGAAATGACCTATCAAATATACTGAACTTATATAACACACAAACTGTCTAGAATAAATACTGGTGAGCTATCCAAATAAGAAAAAGAAACTTTATATTGCAAATGTGATTTTTATTTAAATACAATTTTAAGCAGTCAAATTACACACCTTTTACATAAACATATTTTGATTCGTCTAACCCCGAATCTCCTCTCAATATCAGATGTATTTTTTACTAAAGTAAACAGGGTCCTGCATCTTGACACAAAATCAAAAACCTTTGTAATATGTACACCGAGTTAAGATTTTATTAGCTAATTTGGAGAGTTTTCATTTCTCAAATGTAGAATTTATTTGGTACGCTTCTGATCTTTCTTAGCAGGCTGAAATATTTCGAAAGGAAACACCAACATATGTTACGCATGACACTTAGTATGCATTTCATAAAGACGTTTCTCATTGAAGCCCTTGCCACACATATCGCACTTCATCCGCCAAACTCCTGAGTGAACAGAAATGTGGTTGTCTCGATCCTGGTTTTTAGCAAAACTTTTTGAACAAAACTCACACTGATACCTAATTCCTGCGTGTTTATCCATATGGACCTCATAATTTGTTTTATAATTATAACCCTTCTTGCACCGTTCACAATAGTATGTAAACTTCCCAGTGTGGGTTTACATGTGTGTATTGAGAGCGGATCTCGAAGAATATTGCTTGTTGCATCTAGAACATACAAACTGTTTTGAAAGCGGTAACTTTTTAGCATCGTCATTTTCAACACCTGTTAAAAATCTATACTGGCTCGTTTTCTTTTCCTGCAATGATAAGCATGCACGCAAGAAACGTGAACGGAAAAACCTTAACATTACTTCATCCAATGTGGTTACCTTAGAGAAATTATTTTGAACTGAATCAGGTACTTATGTCCTAATGAAATGTTACAACAAACTTTGCATTCAAAAATTGATAATGAGACGAGATTTTTTTTTATGAATACTGTCTCTGCAAATGACTCGCATAAACATGCTGAATATGTTGTGATGGCGATGACAGCCTTGCCTTCATAATCGTACATCTGAAATTACTCCATCTGGTTATAAAATCAAAATATGTCCCAAGTGTTGCTACAAAATTTCTGTGCCTTTCGAGATTTGCGGTCAAATGACAAACATATTTTACCAAATTTGTTTTTTCCCAACATTATTTTACCAAATTTGTTGGGAAAAAACAATTCCGATTCTTTACAAATGTGAAACTACTTTGCAAAATACAATTCTAGTATGCTACTCGTGACACTTGATATGCCTTTCATAACGACGTTTCTCATTGAACCCTTTACCACACATGTCACACCTCATCCGCCAAACTCCAGTATGAACAGACATGTGGTTGTCACGATCCTGGCTTTTAGCAAATGTTTTTGTACAGAATTCACACTGATACCTAATTCCTGCGTGTTTATCCAAATGTACCTTGTAGTTGAATTGGTTATTGTACCCCTTCTTACACTTTTCGCAGTAGTATGTAAATCTCCCTGTGTGGTTTTGCATGTGTTTGTCGAGACCTGACTTCGTATTGTACTGCCTACTACACTGGAAACATGCATACAGCTTTGTTTGATTCAGGTTTCTCGTGCTTCCCGTACCCCTTTCTACTTCTCTAGAAAATCCAAACTGTTTGTATTTGTTTCTCTGGAATAGTAGAAAATATCACTAACACATGTTGTAGCGTTTAAGTTGCTAGTATAAAATTTAACACTGAACTAAACCTAAGAAATAATATCTTATTCCTTCCTATTTTTGTACTTAACATCTCTACGTAACATCTCTCCGGGAAAAAATTTAATGAGATCGCAAAAACTACTTTCCTTGTGTTTGAAAACACTACAGGAATCATGGCTAGTTAAAAAGAAATGTTTCGTTTCAAATACTGTGCAGAAATAAAGTTATAGTTATGAAGAACAAATCAAACAAAGAAATCAAGTAATTGTCGATTACCTAGCCTGCGTGAAATTCTGCTATGACAGCGTGCATTTTTCGCAAGAGAAAAAAGTTAAAGTAACTAAATAAAAGAATCAAATTTACATAACAGCAGAGCAACAAGGTACATCAAGCTACATCTGGGTTTCTATACGCACACATACTTGGAAATATTTTAATATGGGTTGCATCGGTACAATTAAGTCATCTGGGAGAAATGTGATTCGGCGTGTTTCAAAAGTACACGTTTTTCATTGAACCCTTTACCACATGTACTACACTTGAAACGCCAGATACCAGTGTGAACCGACATGTGATTGTCTCTGTCCTGTGTTTTAGCGAATGATTTTGGACACACGTTACAGCTGTATCTGACACCTGCGTGTTTATCCATGTGAACTTTGTAGTTACATTTCTGATTGTAACCTTTCTTACATTCCGCGCAAAAGTAGACCATCTGTCTTCCATTGTGATTGGCATTACTCTTTGCTGTAGGTTTTCTTACTGCTGACCAACACAATTCTTTCCTCACTGGCTCCACCAATTTAAACCCATCACGAGTCGAAGGCCACTTCAACTGTGTGGAGTTCTGGACACGAAGATAATATAGTTACTAATATCATTTTGAATTTGTCAAACATTGTTAGTACAACATTTTATGATCTAGAAAGAACATCAAATATAAATAGTAAATCCGCAACATTCAAACAGCGTGTAATTGACGTGTGGTACTTGACACATCTCTTCGACTTCATTGAATCGTTTACCGCATCCATCACACGTTATCCGACAAACCCCTAGAGTTATGTGGATTTTGTTGAACGTCCTGGTACGGACATCACAGTGATGCATTTCTTTCCTCACCTTCCGAAATCGTTCACAATAATTTTAACTGGCATTTTTGCTTTAGTTTCAGCTTTTACAAATTCAGATCTTTTCGTTTTTGTCCTTTCTGACAAACAAATGAAAATAGTTTCCTCTTTGAAGTTAAATAATCCCCAAAAAGAAAAAAAAACATCTATGTAGCACAGTCAGGTGTGAGATTTACTATGCTGTTCATAAGCGCTCTTCTTATTGAAGCCTTCACCGCAGATATCACAGGTGAAACGATACAGTCCAGTGTGAACTGACTGGTGATAATCCCTAAATTGCATCGTGGTAAATGGGACAATATTTACACTGGTATTTTATGCCTTTGTGCTTGTCCATGTGACACTTATACGGTGCCAGACCAGTGTATCCCCTTCTGCAATGTTCGCAGTAGTACTTCAACTGCCCTGTGTGTAGTTGCATGTGATTATTTATTTAGTGTCCCTTTTGTAGCGAAAAGTTTATTGCATTTGGTACAAGGATGTTTCCTGGTCGTCGCTTTGTAAGAACCTTTTGCATTACCAACGGTCATCGGTTCATTCCAAATGATGATGTCATCGTCCTGGGTAAAAATTCAACTATCATTCTATGATCCTATTTTGTGTTGTACGTAAAAAACACCAACTGGTTTGTTAGCTTTTTAAACTTATAATTGAACGAAAATATACCAAAAGTTCAGAGGATATTTGTCGTGAAGACGTTTTACCTGCACGTCCATTGACGTCTGTTCGGAAAATCCTACAATTTGCATTGTGTACCAAAGGTCAAAAGATAACAAAGGAGAATACTTAATGTAGAACGGTTTTATTTACACACACACACATTTCTGAGTACAAGGAAGCATGTAGGTTGAGAGTAGAAATACTAGTAAAACTGACAAAATGGAAAATACGTAAAGTTTGTCATTTTGAGTCGTTTTCTGAAAAAGATCTTTCGGTTCATAACTATCTAGGACCCGTGATTCTTCATATGTTTTTCATATATTTTTTTCTCGTTAAATCCTATTTTACACTTTAAACATTTGAAGCGATAGTCTCCGGTGTGCACAGATGAATGATAATCACGCGCTTGTTTCTGACTGAACACTTTCCCGCAATAGTGGCACCGATACGTTACACCCTCGTGTTTATCTAAGTGTACTTTATACGCCGAGCTGCTGTTATAGCCTTTCTTACATTTTTCACAAAAATAAGTGAAATTCCCAGTATGAAGCTGCCTGTGTCGGGCAAGACTATCTCGTCTGCTGAAATGCTTTCCACATTTTTCACAGAAGAGTTTTTTGTCAATTTCTCGCTCGACAACCTATATAAATTTCGGTACAAGATTTAAAGAACTGTTGAAATCCTTGTATTTAAAACAAAGTTAGGTTAGTAACAAAACGATATTATAACAAAACAGCTAATTAAATAATTGATATTTCAAACTTAACTGTACACAAACGATTCCCTTTTCCTTGATAGATGATTGTACAAAGATGCTTGGGTAACTAGAATACTTAAGGATAGGTGCGTGTACAGCTTACTGCAAAAGTCTAAGATCTGGAGTTCAAAATAATCAATTCTAATATCTTTAATCTTCACACAAATGGTTATTGATATGCTGCTCAAATTTATCCTTCTTGTTAAAACCTTTGCCACACACATCACATGTGAAGCGGTATTGTCCTGTATGACTGGAATGGTGATAATCTCGATCCTGCGTCTTGGAAAAGGTTTTCGGGCAATATTCACACTGATACTTAATTCCTTGATGTTTATCCATGTGAACTTTGTACGTATTGTTGCTGTTGTAGCCTTTGCGACACTT
Source organism: Haplosyllis leylae (assembly GCA_038406175.1). Classification (NCBI taxonomy): domain Eukaryota; kingdom Metazoa; phylum Annelida; class Polychaeta; order Phyllodocida; family Syllidae; genus Haplosyllis; species Haplosyllis leylae. The sequence continues at coordinate 6,756 of JBCAUG010018279.1, forward strand.
CGGACAATAAAAGCGGAATTGTCCAGTGTGGAGTTGCTGGTGTCTTTGAAAACCAATGCTTGAGGTAAACTCCTTTCCACATTCATGGCAAGTGTATTTTCCGTCAGGTTTTCCGACACCAGCTTTGGAAAGCGTATTCAGGTCCTAGTCGTAGAAACAGAATGGTGTTTAAAAAAAACTGATAAAATGATTTAATTTAAACATTGATGGGTTAGTATACCTTAATCAAGCAAACTTACAATGCGAACCTTACCAAAATTACAAACATGACGAAACACAAGGACGATGCGTTTTTCTTCAATTGAAAGACAGATTCTGACAGTAACAGCAATCTTATATGTTTCTATGATAGTGCGGAGTTGAGTGCAAAAATTTCATTAGCATACTTTTCTTGACCAGTGCGTTGACAATGAGGCTTCAAAATGAGACGAGTTTCTTGTATTTATTTTTACATGCACCACGTTTGAACGGAAGCGCAACAGTCTCTCTTCCGCCGTGGACATTGTAAGGAGCCCTACTATGAACACTACACAATGCAACTTCCTGTCCGCCTTCTTTGTTTCACAAAAAAAAAAATTAGTAAAATATTTGCGTAAATAACATGCAACGCCTTATGGTACAACAAAAAGGTTAAACCAACTAAGAAAAGGAAGAAAAATCTTCCAGAATAAATATACTTAAACATTTGAAGATCAGTGAAAAAGGCTTTCAAATATGGCCTTTTGTCAAATTTGGTCAGGGATACTACAGTATCACACTTGAGCACTAAGGACGACGCAGTAATTCTTTGATTAACCGTGTAGGGAGATGTGCTTGTTGTACTGTTGTTTTTCGTTGAAGCCTGAACCACACTGGTCACAGGCTAAACGATAGAGTCCCGTGTGAACGGATGCGTGATAGTCCCTGCTTTGCTGTTTGGCAAAAGATTTTGGACAAAATTCACACTGATACTTAATTCCTTGATGTTTATCCATGTGAACTTTGTATGAAACGTTACTGTTATATCCTTTGCGACACTTTTGACAATAAAAGCGGAATTGTCCAGTGTGGAGTTGCTTGTGTTTTTTAAGGCCAGTGCTAGCAACAAACTTCTTTCCGCATTCGGGGCAAGAGTACGTCCCTTCCTCCTTGCAGACTCCATTCGTTTTGAAAGACGCATTCATGTGAGGTTCCTGACCATAAAGAAAGAAGGTGACGTTTTGAGCAAAGGTGAAACAACATTCCTTAGTTTACATTATGGAAAATGCTGGAACTTAAAATTAGGTTTAAAAAGTTAGTTTGAAATAACAACAAGAATCTGTTCTCAAATTAATCATTTAAAACAGCTGAAATAAATAAGCAGTCAATGACATGCAGTACTGTAAATATGAACACAGAAACCAAAACCGCAATCCCGTTTAATTCCACCTTGCATTGGGTCACGCAATTTTATCGTATTAATATTTGTCGTTTTTTCGACTTGGGTGTATAAACGCCCTATTGCGGTGTTATCGTTGCAGATTTTTTCTGCGCGCTCGGCAGGAAGAAGCGAACTTGACCCGAGTGGAGCTGTACGTGTTCCTTCAAACCGTAGTACGTGGTGAACTGCTTCCCGCATTCTTGACAAACGTGCATACTACTTTCAATATTCTGTTCTTGAATCTTATCTGCATCAAGTTGCGGCTTCACCTGACAATGCTGAACAGTATCATTTGGAATCACTACAGGTACGATTAAATTTGTTAAGTGTTAGTACTAAATAATATGAGAGTGAAAAGAATACGCAAAATAAATATTCAAAAGTTGGTTTAAATGTAGAATAGGTCCGAAAGAATAATTGTAATCATGCAAAATTAGAGAAAACTTCCTAGTGATGCAGACGAAATGCCCCGAGCCTCAATCCAAGGGAATTGTTACCTCGAGGAAGGGTTTTATGGCTATCTTGTTAGACCGCTTTCATACTTAGTGAGATGCAGTGAACCCAGGGGTGTGCTCGTTTTGGTGAATTTTGGCTGTTTTGCAACGAGCAGGTGTGAACTTTTCCATTGCAATTGCATTGCGAGGCGCCCATGCTTTTGCACAAATTAACCTGAAACGAGCACACCCCAGCTTATTTTTCAGTGGGACGACAACTTAACAGATTACGATTCTTCAGAATTGATATGTCCTAAGTGTTCAAAGAAATTCGTCACCAAACTTGGTCTCACCCGATACATGCAGCTTCATAGTGGACAGTTTAAGTTCTTCTGTGAAGTGTGTAGAAAAGGATATAACAGCAACACTGCATACAAGTCACACATGGACAAACACGATGGTGTAAAATATCAGTGCGATATGTGTTCAAAGTCTTTCAGCAGGAAAGATTACTTGATCACAAGTCAGTTCACACCGGTGTGTTCCGCTTTCACTGTAACTTTTGTGGGAAAGGATTCAACACCAGAGCCACGCTAAACAAACAGAAAACGGCTGAAACTACAACATGTTTGTTTGAAAACACAACCAGTGATGCTTGAACTACCATCAAAACTAGTTGTTACAGTTTCAGTAATGACAAGATTATTAGTAGTAGTCAGTAACACGTTGCCGACAATTTTTCTTTGTGGTTATAGGAGGATTTTTCCTCTGCTCGTCCATGATTTTTTTCCTCATACACCAAGCTGCCTTAAATTAACAGTATCACAAACACATCATTCACGAGAATGAGATTCCAGATGAGATTCATACAATTTCCCTTCATTGAAACCTTGTCCACATATTGTGCAATTCAAGCGATACTGCCCTGTGTGATATGAGAGATGGTAACGCAAGCTTACTTCATTTGTGTACGTTTTAGAACAATATTCACAATAGTATTTTCGACCCTCGTGAGATCTCAAGTGAGTTTTATAGTTTGTGCTACTAGTGAATCTCTTTCTGCAGATGTGGCAGTGATATCGAAACTGGCCTGTGTGGAGCTGCATGTGTTGTTTCAAATTGTTTTTATAAGAAAACTGCTTGTTACATTTTTCACACATGAACAACTTGTCCTTATCTCCATTTCTCTGAAATCTTCGGAGACGAGTTGCTGTACTAACCTGCGTGCAAAGATTGTAGGGAGTCAGTTCAAATAACTCGGAAAGATTGTAAAAACATTAAATGAATTAGTACAAATAGCGTTAACACTTACAAGTTACTGTAGGCAAAAACATTTAAAACTTCTACCTTCATTCCTGAATTCTATTCATCTTCCGTATTTGGTCATCAACTTTAACTTCACAACTGTGCGTCTTCAATACAGCGTCTGGTTGCAAATTCTTGTACTTTTTTTAACGTCAGTGGTTTGTAATTTTCACATAATGGAAACCCTTTCTTGTTTACATGTGTCTTGCCTACAGCGTCTTGTTGTATTTCTTGTACTTAAATTTAAGTCACATTTGCATTTCACAATGGTATTTCCGGTCCTTATGAGAAAATGAGTTTTGCAGCTTCCGGTGGAGGTGAATCCCTTTCTACAAATAGGACAGGAGCCGGTGTGCAATTTTATATGTTGGTTCTAGTTGCTTTTGTAAGCAAACTGTTTGTTACACACAGCACATAACTTGTTTTCCACAACTTAAATTTTCTTTATTCTTCGGGAAGGAGTGGGGGGTGGCTACTGGAAACATATATTCAATTTTGGTGTTAATTCTTGGCATATCCCTTGTACTTCACATTTACTTGCCTGTATGCTTTCAATTCAGGGAGTATTGCTGTATTTTTGAAACCTCTTCCAGATATCAAAAAGTGAATTTTATGGCGCAAGTCACTGCATTGATCTTTTCAATCTGTTCTTCGCAGTAAATCCTCTTCCACATTTTCTGCAAGTTCATCATTCACCTAAATTCTCTTGAAATATTTTTATTTGAGGAATGTAAACAATAGAAAATCAATGTTACAGTACTTGTCAGTCACTTGTCGTCGCGACTTACTATTTGTTCGTGAAGGCAAATATCGTCCATTAGAAATAACAGAGTCGTGGACTTCTACGAACATTTCTTTATTCAGATGCGAATCTTTACACTGGCCACAATATTTACATGCAAAGTGGGAAGGGGGGGGGGG
>JBCAUG010018290.1:0-10813 GCA_038406175.1 Haplosyllis leylae
AAATTAATAGAATTAGAAAATCAGAAATTGGCATATAAATTCCATCACCAACAATTACCAAAAAAGATCCAATATACTCTTATGACAGATAGCAAACGAAAAAGCCTCATGAAAACTCATGGCTACAATACAAGAAAGAAAAATGTACCGAACCAACCGTGGACTCAAAATGTTGATTACCAAAGAAGTTTCCTTAATAAATGCATTTCTGCAATGTCATCAGTTCCAGTTGCAACACTAGACTTGCCTAACATCAAACAGTTTATAAGAGCCGTAAAAAATGTCTAAGCTTCAAGATGCAACAGCCTTTTAGTATCTTCGAGATGTAACCTAATTATGACAGTGCTTCTAGGTGTAATGTATCATAAAGACTAACTCTAGATGTAACGTTGTTTCTGACCTCAAAAATTACATTAATTCTTGATGTAACGTTCCATCAACGCTGAGTTCCAGATGCAACGGTTATACTTGTTTGCCAACATGCCTGCTGGATGCAACCACCTGCCTAATTTCTATATGCAACATTATTATTATATAGTATTGTCTAGGTACAACAGGCATGGTAACTTTATCATCCTGCCTGTTGGATGTAATGCTAAAATATTATCTATGTGTAACAGCTATTGCTTACTATGTTAGGTACTTACACATATTTAATCTGTATTACCATGTAGTTGAGGAATCTCGCATAATTGACACTTTTGATTCATCGTAAACCGGTTATCATTGATCCCATCACAAACACCGTCATAAAGTGAGAACTGCTTCAGAATGAACCCAGTCTACCGGTAACTCTATCAACTTGTCTAAAACCACCAAAATGGCGGCGAAGAAAAAGGATCTATGCTGCATGAATTATATAAATCCGTCTTTAACTACATAGTGCAGGATGAGTTCTCAACTTGTGTGGCACCAATTACAGCAGGTGACAGTGTAACAATTCATGAATTTAAAGAGGGCGAGTATTCTTGCGACTTTGAATTAGATATGTCACACATGTACACTCACGGAAATTTCTACGACGGGAATCATGTGTTCAGATTTTTTGGTGATCTATGTGATAAGTCACATATTGACATCAGATCAATGGTGATCATAGAAGTCCAAACGGCCTCGGATTATTAGGCATCTGTTCTTAAAGTGTGTTTTTGGAACCACCGTACGGACATCGAGGATTGGTGCTCGTTTATGAAAAACCCTGGCATCAGGGCTGACGAAATGTGTCTCTATGTACTGGGGATTTTGTTCCAACATCATGTCATGGTCATCACGAAATTGCTTCCTTGGAGCACAGTAAATTCAAAGTGCTTAGATCCAACTGTAAGTCTTTACAGTCACTGCGGAGTTCACTTAGTACATCTTGGCAACAACCTCTATGCCTCCTTAAAAGTAAAAGAAGGTAGTGCGGTCAATGAGGCTCCATTAAGCTTCCCGTTGAGCGTTCACCACCCCGTAAAGCCTCTTGACAACCTGGATCTCTTGTCACACCTGGCGGGTACCAAAGAAAAATTACTGGAAAGTGGTGTACAGAGTGTCAGTTCCAGACGCAACACACCGACACACGAGTCAACAAGTACATCGGATTTATCTGATCCAAACCACCCAGATGAAACAGTGACCAACACTGTCATTTCTGGTTGTAACAAAGAAGATGCTCAACCAACACCAACTTCCAGTGGTAACACTGATCCATCTTCTGGAGGTAACGATTTAGTTAATACCAACACTGGTAATTCTGGATGCAACACAAGTGTCATTCAGTCAACATTGACTTCAAGTTGTAACGTTGCTCAAGCTTCTGGAGGTAACGGTTCAGTTGGTGCCACTAACAATTCCGGATATAATGATGCAAGTGAACGTCTGACTACATTGGATACTGGAGATGTTACTGCCCATATTAATGCTGTTGAGGACATTGACACCGATGTGGACCCAGTGGATAATGGTAATGCACATAAAACCACCACAACAGATGTGCCAAACATTATTAACAAGGACTGCAAAATGGTCCTCAAACGTTTAACACAGGCTGAAATCGACCTGTACACCAAACCACTGCCTACCCCACTTAGTGACACTGAACGTGGTTGCTACTACATGCGCCAACGTGTCCAGACCAAGCCAGGACGCAGTAATGAGCGCCCATCAAGAGCAAGAGATGTAGTCGACTATGCTGAAATAGCTAGTGGCAGCACAAGTGAGAACGAGAGTACTGTTACCAAACCAAAACGCAAGCAGAAAACACGTCCAGGACTTATGCCCTCTCGCAGCCGCATTTTAGCTCAACAGAGAGGTAGAACCCTATCTCCTGATGTTGTGGAGGACACAACAAAAAAGTAATCCGGATAGCTTTAGTAAGCATTGTGAACAACACACAGCGTTTAAATACCCGTGTCGATCATGTGACTGAAGCTTTCAATATGAAAGTAAGCTTGCGGAACACCGCGTTTCGCATATGAGACATGGTTATAAAAAGTGCACACATGGTTCGTGTAAAAAAATCTTCAAGTGCTAGAGCGACCTTGCAAAACATGCCACAACCCATACCAAAGTCGTACATAAGTGTGAATACTGTGATTACAGTAACAAAGACAAACACAACCTGAAACAGCATCAGCGTAAGCATACAGACAAATTATCGTATGTCTGTCCCAAATGCAGTGAACGCTTTTGCTATCATGTGTAAAAAACCAGGCATCTTGCTAAAACGTCTTGCATTAAAAATTCAAAGTAAAATGTCTAAGTGGTGTTTGTTGAGACAACACATGTTTAACCACTAAATTGTGATCGTCTTTTTGTTCACAGTTTGAGTTGTAACCGTGTTGATACTATTACCTCGTTGGTATTGTTGTAATTATATTTATTTTTCTATATGCAACAAAGTGTTGTTGCTATTTGAAGGCTTATTATTAGATGTAACGGCCAATCAGAAAGAATTTCGCGATGCAACAGTATTGAGAAGCAGTACATCGATTATTCTAGATGTAACGAGTTATGTAAATAAGTCGTACGCTAAAACTTGAACAACATCCTATCAAATTCAAGATGCAACAAGATATAGTTGCATAGAGTTCTAGATGTAACGTTTATTGTTCATCATGCACTTCGAGATGTAACAATCGTACTCAAAAGGAATAGTGACTAGTTTCTTAATACAATAACTTTCCTTTTCAACTGCCAGTTCAAGCTTAAACATCTATTGTTATGGTATTGCGTTATTCTGTTAGTTTTAATTATGTATATTCTAGTATGTTCTTCACTTAATTTCTTGCTTTGACTTAATTAGCCCATTCATTTCATTCCATCCCATCCCATCTCATCCTAGTAACTTAATGTTTGTCGTTTCTCTTTTGTTGTGAAGTAAATATACCAGGCATGACCACCAAGGTGGATAACCATTCGGTTTTACATTGTCCGTTTATCTGTCATGTATAGAATTTTTTATTCCAAACTGAGTTGCACAGTGCAAAATGTAAACGAAACATGGATAATAAATTATTATTATTATTATTATTATTATTGTTACACTTGATTACTTTAACCTATTCTAAGTAATTTAAAATTAATTGCATAAGAGTAACATTGCATGTGGTTCCTCATTCATAAAGCTGTGTTTGAGCTTTTCTGAAAAAGTGCAGGAACAAATTTATCATTACCACCGCTTGACATTACCAGAAAAAGTGCATAAAATACAGAAGTGCAGTTACAACTGTAATTGCAGGTAAATTAATTTTTGGTACCATTTGCCGACATTCTGTGCATTTCATTACCATTATGGACTTTAATCCCATGACTTCCTTGACATGAATTGTAACAAAATATTATAAAATAAAATAAAATAAAATAGTTATTGCTAAGATCGTAGTCATCCATCTGGTTTTTGAATTGAACATTATGGCAGGTCATTTGTTAGCCTACTTGACATTCATATACGTAAGCAGACAGGTTTAAATTGATCCCATTACTTGTTGGGAACAACCGAACCTTAAATATCAATTGCGGAGAGGACTAGAAAACCAAATTTCCTTCTTGAGGCAATCTTGGGTGGTTTATCATTACGGATGGTAGCGTTGAATTGATCTATGGTGAAACCTTGAGAGTAAAATGGTATTTGTGCAAAGTGATGGTTAGACGTTTGGCTCATTTATTTCAATCACGGTTTGGTTCATGCTTCCATTTCCATTGTTGCTATCTTCATCATTATCATAACATAAAATTCCTACAGGAGGTCTTTGGCTGATTAACTTTGAATGTGTTTCTTGTTTTAATTGCATTACGCACTTCTGTTCTATCAGTAATGCCCACGGGAAGGCTAAGGCATAAGCTATATTGTTCCCAAAGATAAGTGCGCAAGAAGTAGACAACTTGATAATCATTTTACTGGCGCTCACACCCTTTTTAGAAGAGATGTTCCTGCACAACAACAATCTCTCGCCTGAGCAAATTGTTAAAGGTTGTTCACTGCAGTCCGTGATGGCCTAATTCGAAAGGACAGAAACCAAATAACATGGAAATTCAAGGAAAATGAAAGCTAATGATAAAATTCTTCTAGGAAGCACGATTTCTACCATAGCTCTTGGAATCTTTTTCCTTGTGTCACTTCATACCAGGTTTGCTTCAATAATCATTAGTTCCATTTCATACAACATCTTTTCTGTTACTATTTTGAATAATGAATTCAATACCATCGTCAGGATCAAAGACAGCTTCGTGCCTTAAAAGGCTGAAAACTCTTTAAGACTGGTGGTATTTTGCAAAAAAGAAGTGAAAAGATAAATCACATTGATGCCTTGTGTAACGAAAAGTAAAGTGGTGCATGTAGAGATTTCTGATGGAGATAAAGGTGAATTATGAGGATGATCAGTAAGAATATGGAGGAGTTTGAACATGATCATGATCTTTGACGTGACATTTAGAGCAGTGTTAGAAGCTAACTTTTAAATGTTTCTTCTGATGTTTGTCCTTGAAAAATAGTTGACTGCTTTTATTATAGATTCTATTTCTTCTTAAATCAATAGAGAGCTCACCTTCTTGGAAATCATTAAAAATAGATGCATGGAATAGTAAAATAAACAATCATCAACCCAGATTCTTCTGATCATAGCCGTGGGATCCCCTCGCGGCAATACAGCATTCTTAGGAGTATTTTGAAACCTTCCTTTCCAATAAAATGCCCAGGGTAACGAATCAGTCATCATTTCTAGAAGTCATTTACTTCACTTTTGTGGCTGTGTTCTTTCCAACGCAAATTGCAACACAAAGACGTCTGTGTTTATGATGTAAGATTTATGTCTACAAGTGGTGTCGTTAAATGTTTCATTGCATGTTCCATATTTGTAAGTAAATTACTGTAACTCATAACACGAGTCTCTTTTTTTTTGTTAAGGACTTGTGCAGCAAAGTAATGTTTATGAGAAAGTACCAACCGCCTTTTCAATAACTACGTTGCAGAGGATGTGGAATCTTCGCTCATAGTAAATTCTAATAATTGTGTGATTACACAATGTAGTATTGAATTTTGTTAAAGAGATTCATTATCTTTTGACGTTACTACAGCCTTTATTAGAAAAACAATGTGATCATTGTAAATTGCATATAATGTGACTCTGGCTACCTACCCCATGCCAGAAAAGAGTTCCACATACGAAAATAATTTTTTGAGAATTGCAAATGAAAACATTTGGTTACAAATCAAAGCGAACCTAACCTCGGAGGGAGCAGAAGGAGTACTCCAACTTCTAACGTTTCACAGACACCTGTCATTAGACTTTCTATTAAGAAAATGAGGTATTCTCCATGTTAGATAAATTGGAATTGATAACTGTGTAGTTGAGACTCATCAGTTTATTTTGTGGTAATATGCTTTGAGTGGGTGCATGAACTGTGGTCAATGCTTTCAAAGAGCTCAAAATCAGAATGACCCAAGAAATGAACACTTTTCTCGGAGTTTAGTTTTAATCACAACGCTTAATGTTTCAGATCTTGTTTTTTTGTGTGTTCAATGATGGGTTGCTGATCCCCACTGGTGGAGCTTCTTTTATCTTGTACACCTACATTTCCCTGGTTAATCAAAGATTTCTTATGTCACTTCATGTTATGCAGTAAATGATCTGAATACCATTTATCCATTAACTCTTTTTTCTCTTCATCATCTGTTGTCTAAGTAATCTGAATAATGTATTCCACATGTCTGTTGTAATCAAAAACAGCTTGTCATAGGTAGTTACTGGAAAATGGTGTGTTTCTGTCTGCTCTTCATCCCTGTAGTTATTGCTTTGCTTTTGAAAGCTAAACATTGTGGGTTTTGAAGGAGTGAAATATGTTTGGACATTAAGACATTTGTGCTGTTCAACACAAAATGCTTTAGAATTTCTATTCATACCTTTACATGCTCAGTTTGAAGAAAAATAAGGGGTTGCAGTCTACATTTCTTATGGCTTGCTGTGCCTTTATATCAGGTTTCTGTCCTGTTTCTTTCCTTTCTTACTGCAGACATTGAATTGATTTCTCAAAGGAATTATAACATTTATCTGAGAGCATTTCAACGTCTTGTCCGTAAACCCCAGGTCTGCAGTTTCATATTTTACAGGTATCACATTGTACTGGTGCTTTTAAAACGTAGCGTTCTAGGCACAGATTTAACCATGTTTTGCAAATATTTGTTTGGTATACGGCGTCTCTACAGAATAAGGGTGTTAAAACTGTTTTACTCGAGAGAATTCACCATGATGATATCATAACAAAGGTGGAAGATTTTGCGTTTAGGTCTAAATCTACATAATTCATTGCTTTTGTTGGTGACTCGTTGAGAGTTACCTCATGATGGAAACGAGGTTGCTTCATGACTTTTTGGGGAATTTTTCCGTGTAATATGAAAGATATTATTTTCACATGGAGGGGAGCACATGAGGTGAGATTGAACCCACATGAGGTGAGATTGAAACAAATCTTGGGGTGGAGGGGAGTGTGGGCAAGATGTAGTGATGGGGAGGGATGGGGCCAGAGTGGGGGTGGGAATATGGTGCCAGATAGGGGATGGTGTACCAGGCAGGGGAGATGGTGTAGCAGATAGGGAGATGGGGTACCAGATAGGGGATGGTGTACCAGACAGGGGAGATGGGATACCAGATATAGTGATAGGATACCATGTAGGGGGATGGGTGGTACTCCTACATTAATGAGTCACGAAGTGGAATTCTCCACTCCTTGATTTGTTTACAAAGTCTTTATAATAAACGTATTGATATGACTTTTACCAAAAGTTAAACATTTTATTTCCTTCAGGAAAGTCTTGAAGTTTAACCCCTTTAGACGTTTTGGGCCTTCAGGATTTAAACGCCAGGACCTTCCTCCAGGAACTGAACTTGTTTAACTATATATACTGGTAAAAGTTTTGTTGGTATAATCTGTTGCTTTAAGAATAAATAGTAATACTTTACTGATTAGTACTACTTGACTGTGAATGGGAGAATGTCCTACATAGCATGTTGTTTATATTATATCAAAGATAGTCCAGGTTAAAATAATTAATATTGTTATAGTGTAATTCCATATCTTCTCCCAGTTATGGGTGCAAAAGCCATCAAAATTAATCGTATTCAATTGTTGTTGGACGTTTAACATTGGTCTTTTTGAGTCAACTAGATCAGTATGAAATGTCAAAGAATGCTACTAACCTAGTGAAAGCCTCCTTTTAGTTTTTGAATTTGTTCTCAGTTGATCCCTATTTTTGATTAATCTCAGTGAGTGCAAAAAGGTCCTGCGAACAGCTGAAAATATATCAACTAGTTGTTCTCCATGTACAGGCATCATGAGTTGGAACTAAGTCTATAGATTCAGATTGTGACAGCAATTGCAGTACGATTATTCTGACAATGACAAGTAGAAGTCAATGTTCCTTCAGGACGTACTCTGTCTTTCCCTGTCAACTTAAGGCCACTAGCTGACCAGACTATTTGTGTGCTACGGGGTTTGACAGGCTTACCATTACTGTAAGCAGCTTCAATTGGATCACCAGTCAAAATCCAAAAAATCCGAATGTGAAAGGGTAGCAAAAGCAACTGTGCATCACCACAGAAGAACCTGTATTCACGTGTTCTATTAGTTGAGCTCATTGTCAGGATAACTGACAATTTGCATTAGATGGTCAGGTAAGTTTTGATGATAAACCTCAAGATTGTTAATGTCATTTTCTTGTGCAGATGTACACTTGCTCCGCAGGCAGTAGAACTTCAATTGGTCATATAATTTGACAGTATGGGGAGTAGCCTCTGGAAATTTCCAACAAGAAGTTAATGGAGTGGACTTTTATTTTACGTTTCCAAAAACACCCGTCTTTGGTGAATCATTGTGAAGTTGGCCCTCGGCAGATGACTCTGTTGGACCTAGACAAATATCTTTCTACTTGATGTATAGATTTTGTTCTCGTAGCCGAAAGAAAAAATATTTAAGATGTGGTCCTGTTGAGATAATAGATTTGTGGCCCATGATGTTGCTTTCATGACGAACATAATTATACAATCATATCAGCTACAAATTAATAGTATAATTTGTTGGACTTGTAGGCTGAAAATGAAACTCATTTGTGCATTTAGAATCACTGTAAAGTGAATTTGCAACTTGACTGATTTTTATTATAGAGGTGAAATGACACTTAGTTAAAAAATTTATATGGCTAAAGCATGCAAAGAGATAGATAGCAATGCTGATGATATTGCACATTTAAACTATTATCCTAACCCAAAGGTCTGTAATTATAGCTGCTGCTAAATTTTGATGTCATTCCGACCATGTCACCGTGACATGACCAATTTTTGAAATAGACTTTTAGTGTATTGAAAGATTATATCGATTTGTTCATTTGTAAAACTAGTCTTATTGCCAATGGAGCAAACAGAAATACCACACTTTTAGATTATTTTTTGTTATAAATGTCGACCGTAGTACAGCTTAATTTATAACTTTCATTACAACATAATAGACTGACGAAACACTCTTGCTTCTCTTGAACTTATGTTACATTTTATGTACTTCAACAAAGCCTTTAATATACCCTGAAATACCTTCGCATTGTCTACACCTTCAGCAATGTAAATATTTTCATAACGGTAGTATTTCGAAAGTCTTTTCTTTACTGGACATTTATTGTAAGTCTATCGAAAGAAATTAATAGCAGTCTCCCAGAATGAAATAAATGTTCTACTTGAATCATTTGTTCAACCTGAAATCAAAATAAATACAGAACAAGAAAGTCCTCGTGTGCGACCGCAAGAGGCCTACTGCGCGCAGCGTAGCCTGTCAGGTGAAAGTACCCTGCCCTGTCTGGGGGACGAGTACCCTGTCCTGAGGTACCCTCCTCGCTACAGGCCTGATTGGGGTACTCTGACTGGCTGCAGGCCTGACTTAGGTACTCCTGCTGGGTACTGGCCTGACTGGGGTACCCCCCCCCCCCAGAAAGGACTAGAGACTAGAGATCAGAGACTTGGACCCGGGACTAGAGAACAGAGGTGCCCCCCCCCGTGGATGGACAAACAAAATGAAAACATTACCTTCCCTCATACTTCGTACGCGTCGGGTAAAAATTATGGGTTTATTTATCTTCTAATTCATTGAAATACTAGGAGAATTAAAGAGTAAGACCATTGAACAGTATTTTGTGTCATATTTCAGAAAGTGGGAATTCGAGCAAGCGTACCTCTTCATAAAAAGAACCTTTTAAATATTCATTTTGACTTTTGTTACCATACACTTAGAAGTTTTGAACAGAAGTTTTGAGAAATAATACATCACAAATCTAATAACTGCTTCATTTGTAACAATGTTCCATCAAGATGTCATGAAATTGAAATATATTTCAGTATGATCAAAAGCATGATATTTTAAAATTTCATGTTGATTGAAAATTCAGGAGAATTGTATTAAAATTAGATTTTAGCTTCTCAACATAGACCTGTGGGCACTCCTGACAATTCGTTCTCTTGCTTTTGAGCAAAATGTAAAACATTTCTTTCCCAGAGAATATGTTTAACAAAATACTCTTTGTGGCAAAATGTAAAACTCCACCTTTGGTTAAATTTGCTCTTGAAGGATCCACCCACACAGGTGGACAACAGTGATCAACTTAATGGCTTGAATACCAGGCATAACCCACTTTGTACAACAAAACTCCACCTTAATCACCTGTGTCGCTTTGCTTGCAGTGCACGGTCAAAGAAAGGGGAATCTGTGCGACAATGTGCAATATAAATATTTTATCAGTAGCTTTGATTTACTAATGCACGGTTGGCATTGACACCATTGTTGTCTGGTATAGACTCTTAAATGCTCGTAAATTCCGAGACAATTCAGACGGATATCTGCACTACCTAGGCTTTCATACTGATGATTGGCCTTGTCAAAGGTGGGATTGCTAAGGCTCCTCTCAAAAATGGTTTTTACTGGATTAATACCAATCAAAATTCTTTCGGGTCAACATCTTGAAGGTCAACAAAACTATTTAACATCATCATTCTGTCAGTTTCAACAGACCTGGAAGAATCTCATTTCATCCAGATTTCGAAAGGGATTGTTTTCCAACCCTTTAAGGAGGAAATGGCACGTTTCTGTCTGGCCTTCAAACTGAAGTTGTACGAACCAATTTAGGATGGTGAAATTTTCGTGTTTTAAAATTGCGATTTCGATCCACCAGAGATTTTTTCTGTTTGGCTTTCTGAGTCATCCTGCAGCCTAGGTTTGTCTATATGTCGTGCCAGCAGAGCGAGGAGGTACGCCTGCTGGCAGTCAACCTTAACTCGAGCCTCTCCTGTCAATCGGA
>JBCAUG010018301.1:0-10813 GCA_038406175.1 Haplosyllis leylae
CAGAGGTGAATCTGGGGAATCCATCATATGCAAGTGAGGAAGCACGCAAGAAAGGGATCCACCCTGGCTTTGAAACCCAGGGCAGATGTCACCAGAAATCCAAAGCAGGGGTATCAGTGGCCCCACAAAAAGGACATGTGTCCTCCAAAAATTAAAAAAAAGTCTTAAGTCTTGAGTCAAAGAACAAAAGGCAATACAGTCAATAAATTGATTTGAATCTGACTTGTATCTTCTGATATGCATTGTATTTTGCAAACAAAATGATGCAAATTCTTGTTGGATTTGTTTTATGCAGAGATTCAAGGCCTATCAGGATTTTGATAATATGGCTTCAATCATAGTAACAGAGGACCATGGCAATGTCAGGACAAGGTCATTGAAAACCAGGTCATATGTAAGTACACTTGAGAACATTACATAGAAATAATTAATGAAGCATGAGACTTTTTGGGAAGTAGTATGATACTATTGTATACCCTGCTCCCATTTATCGTCAAAGTCAATGCAAAATGTTTCAGAAAATATTCTACAAATTATTGAAAATGAAGATTAAGTCAATTTCAAGCTCATCATTTCGTCCTCTAAACCTTTACCATGAATAGAGCGGTACGTTTAATGTGGGTGGACGTCCATATGTTTTGCATCCTGTTGCCAGAACATTGCCCCCCAGAACAACCAGAGGGATTGGACGGGCAATACGGACTGTTGACCTGGGAGACGTTACAGAAATGTCGCACAAGGCAGAACGAGAGTTACGAGATGTGAAATACGACACAAGTAAATAATAACAATTCTTCATGCATGTATGAAAGCCATACGTTGCAGTATTGTTTGTTATCAAGCAGTAGCACAGCAACATTAAATCCATTTGTTCACCACATAATATCTTGAGATAAGTATTTACTTATACACGCTGCAGAGATCGTTTTAATGCCGACGTATTGCGAAATCATTTGGGAAATTCAAAATGAATGATATATTCACAATTTAATCCAACTACTCTTTAGAAAACACGAAATGAAAAATGAAAAAATACATGGCAGATTTTAAAATCAGAGAAATCAGGGAAAAGGTGACTGAAGAAGACTTGTTGCTGAAAACAACTCTGAAACATTGCTCCATATTATAAATTGATTTTTCATGATTGGGATACTCACTTATTTTCCTGATTACACTTAAATTTTATTCTCATATAAAGATAGATCCACTTTTCTCTGAGACACAAAGTTACTAATATTGTTATTGTCTATTTCAAAAATGATAAAGCAAAAAAGCTTAATATTTTACTTAGTTATTACATGAAGAATTGCAATCTCTAGTAATAACAAAGTTTGTAGTCCATTATAAATGACAGAAAACTTTTCTAATGTTAATAACATATCTAATTGCGTTTCTCTGATAAATATATTCCATCATTCTGATTTCAGGCATGGTAACAAAAAGAAAGATTATTCCTGAGTATCATGAGAAGCAGAAGAATGCTGATGTTGAGCCACGGATAGCACTGTCGGCGCGTTCAGCAAAACAGTTTCACGTTGAAATTGCCATAATAGTTGATTACTACCTGTACCAGAGGTACGTGAAGACACATGTTTACATCTTTTCAATGCTTCTTCAATTAATCTTTTTTCTACCAAATGTTGTCAGATAAAGTGAATCTTAATCATTAAAAAATAATTTATTTCAACAAAAATATAAACATCCGTCTGCCAACATTAAATTAGGTTAAGACAACACATATTCGCTAATTACCGAGAAACACTTGATAATGTATTCTAATTATAATTACGTCAATAAGAAAACAAAGATCCCTAAGACACTGCAGAAATATTTCAATAGAGTAAAGGTAAGAATAAGCTAGAAATCAACCAGAGTGACTGAACATGTTCTTGAAAAGTATTCAATCTTAAAAGTGACTAGCCCTCAGGTGTGCCTGTCCTCCTCCTCTCCCTCTACTCCCTACCTAGTGGTGGTAATATAAATACACATCATCCCACATGACATAAACCTATGTGTTTGCAGGTTCTTGGGTGAAGCGGAGGGTTGGAGCTCAGCAGAGAAAGCACGGAATGCAGAAGACAACATCAGACTCTACTTCTCTCACGTTGCCAACGGGGTAACATCAGATAGATTCTTCTTAATCTGACAAAGCAAAACAAAAACAGCAAAATAATTTAAGAAAAAATTCAAATGTATCACAAGTATTCCTTCAGTGAAAATCCTTTGTCGTTGTACATGGCATTATGATTTAATCTAAGTGTTCACTGACTACCTATTCATTATCTTGTGATGGGGAATCACCTTATTCACCACAAAGCATCAACAGAAACATGAAACCTACTTAAACGTGCAATTTTAGAAAAAAAAAAACTTGGCAAGTTATAGGCAGGTGCCCTTCTTTTGATTTGGCGCTCCCTTCTGGTAAATCTTGGATCCCCTCCGTCTTCAGTTAATAAATTAATTTTGTTAATGCATACTTGCTTGTAGATGGATATGCGGTACAAGACAATACAGAGTCGACGGATTGCAATTGATGTCAAATTGGTATACATATACATTGCTAAGGTAAATTTACAGCTATCTGTCAGAGATATATTCCGAATAAAGTTTTCCTGGTTTATTTCCAACGGCCAAGGCAATAACATGAAAGTGACTTCGTGAATGCATTAAAACTATGTAATAGTATGAATTCGGCAGGAGATCGTCCAGCATTGCCCTGCCGAATGAATATCCAATTCCGACTGTTTCATAAAAAGTTAAAAGTCGTGTTTGGTATCGGCCAGAATTGGATGTTCATCCGTCAGTGCATTGATGTCAGTTTTGACTTATATTTGTACTTTTTGTACTAAAGAACAACAAGAGTCATTACCAGCAATGAGCGAAAAAACTTGTGATTTTGCGATGGGTTCACTCTTGAGGGTGCTGTTATTTGTTTTGGAAGATCACTACAATGGATGGGTGAGACTTTATGGTGCTTGCTGTATGAATAGAAATTTACTTAGATTTCTTTCGGCAGTATTTTTTTGATTACAGTTTTAGGATAATAGTTTGTGAGAGATGTATGTATTTTTAAAATTACATGTGCGGAATACTGCACCTATAGTTACCTGAAAGGAATTAGTACACACAACTAGTTTTCCAACAACTTCAAAAGTGTATTTGAAGTAAATCCATCACAATTAAATTTTAAAATCAGGTGGTGCCAATAGTATTTTTCTCGCTTTTGTTCATTGCTGGTAATGTTTAATTGTTATCACTATTCTCCTGACACGTGAAGAAGGATGTTTCATGTCCATTTTAACAAGACAGCCTACCATAAGCATTACAAGGCAATATCGACCACGTACCTGTCAGTATTCCCATTGATAGGAGAAGAGGTTGCAGAAGTGGGCCTCCTCCTGGGTTTCTGGGAATTGGAAGGAAGTCCTCCTCCTTCTTGCTTTGGGAAGGAAGCCCACTCCTTTTTGGGTTGGGCAGAAGACCCCTTCTCCTTCTGGGTTCGGAAAGGAACCCCATCCTCTCTTCAAGTTTGAGAAGGAGCATCCTCTTTATTCTAATCTGGAAATAAAATCATCTCCTTCCAGAGTTGGGCAGAATCACCCTTTACAACGGGAGATGATGTAAGATTCACAAATAATGCAGGAAGTAAATTCACACTCGCCGATGAGGCTCGTAAGGCGTTTAGGAAGTGGTACGAAGCAAGAACAGGAAACTTCCCTTCCTTTGATCAGGCAACCATCTTTTCTGGGTAAGATGAATATCTTCCTTATTGTCATTGTAACATTAAATGAATAAATTCACATTTGTATTTTATTAAAAATTTACATTTTTGAAATCCTTAAAATGGATGAAATAGAGCAAAACAAAGCTACCATACATTGACGAATGTTAATCTTGTGAGATATTTAGCCGTACCCTGCTAATGACTGATTTTTACTTCTATTTAGTAACCCTCTATGGTATTACGGGCCTGTCTGGGGTAAGTGTTTTTACCGCCCGCCATCCGAAGGATGGGAGAAGGTAATAGTTTGAATCCTGTTTGTCAGTTCACAGGGGGGGGGTACTTAGTCCCAGCCGGGGGATACTCAGTCCCAGCTGGGGGGTACTCAGTCAAAGCCGGGGGGTTACTCAGGCTGAGTACCCACAAAAATTTT
This sequence comes from Haplosyllis leylae, assembly GCA_038406175.1. NCBI lineage: Eukaryota > Metazoa > Annelida > Polychaeta > Phyllodocida > Syllidae > Haplosyllis > Haplosyllis leylae. The sequence continues at coordinate 4,155 of JBCAUG010018301.1, forward strand.
TTTTTAATACTTTTTTTTGTTTAAAAATTTTTGGGGGGACATAATTCCCTGGGGATAGGTCAGCTACACAGTGGGTGGTATGCCTCTTGCGGTCACACAGGAGGACTTTCTTGTTTATATCAAAATTCCACATAAACCAAATAATTTGTGGCACTTTTCTCACAAAATTTAATAATTGTTTGAAATTTTCATGACAACCAAATACATGTAACAGGTTGATATAAGTTAATAAACTTAGCAGAGGGAGCTAAGTTACATTCCATGTTGTTTGAGTTGAAGTGGTTGTCTCAGACTCATTAATGAAGCAGTTATTGAAATTGAGCCCCCTCTTTGTGTACATGTACCTATCACACCTTTACCTTGCTTAGCCCCTTCCTTACTATCCAATCAGTGTTCCACCATCACATGCACACCTCCAGACTACCAATCAGCAACCCTGCATGACTATGGACCAATAGCAGTATTGCAAGTAAGAGTGGTTGTAGCTAGATTTGGGAACACACTAAGCAAACCCAAGATATCATGATTAGCACTGAGTAATTATAAACCCAAGCATGCAGACTGATCAAATGGGCACTAGCTATGTCTGAGTGACCTACCCACTGGGTGCCTTATGCTATGGTGCACCACACCCTGTGATACTTGTTACTTAAGAACTTGTGAACCTGTATTTGGGATGATTATAATTTGTACTATGAGCATGTAACACAACAGAAGTACTACAATAAATACAGCAACTGTACAAATATCTCTAAATGAGTTGTTAGAGTTGTCAATGTACACTGCTGATATGATCATGCATGTAAACTATTGGTAAGTCACTCAAGTATGGTAACCACCACTGGATACCCATACACACAGAGTTATCAGTGGTATTCATACCCAACCCCCCCCAACCCCCCGGTCCAGGTAGGGAATGAGACTAATATCAAACTGCGAAGGTGTGTTCCATTACCTTGAATAACCATCATTTGCACTATAAGACACAAATCTAAGTTGAAGCAACTTCACATGCCTTGGGACTACTTTGTGTAGTAACCTCAACATGCTGGTGGTTAGGTGTAGGGTATAAAAGCAAGAAGTGCTCCTATGAAAGTAGGACCTCTAGAAAGCCACCAGACTGCTAAGGTACCAAAATAGCAAATAGCAGGAAAGTCTCAGGTAAATGGAATGCTCTGCTGCCTCCCTCCCCTCAGGATTAGTTACAGATGTCTAAATTGGCTGTTTTGGCTAATTTAAACACTTTCACAGTACTTTCAGATCCTGGGGGCAAAGGGGGGCCCTGCTTGGCTCTCCCTACTTAACCAGTTACTTAAGAAATCTGTAAGAACCTAAAACAAGTAAATGTAGATGGAATTTATGGAATTCACTTGAATCTGTGTTTGGGCTTGTATTTATGATTGTCCTTGTATTGCAGAGTTTCTTAGATATATGGCTGCATTTCTCATTTGTAAAGACTAATGTGTGTCAACTGTGTGTTTTAAATGTGCATTTGAATTGTTCCTGAACTGTAAGTTGTGAATCATGGCTGAACCAGTGTTTTTGCATTCTTTGGACTTTGTGGAGGCCTATCACTACCTGCATGTGAACTCCATTCTTGAGGGACAGTAACCAACTTGTATTTCTTCAACTGACTCATTAGACCAGTCTTTGGAGGATAAGTAAAGCTGTACAGAAGCTGTGTGTTTGTATTTTCCCAGTGCAAATGCTTTATTGGAGGTGCTGATCCACAGACCTGAGAAGATACTGGACTTTAAGTGAGCCTCCCCCCCCCCAGTATTACAGTCTACAACTCCTTCCTACTCTTTAGGCCCCCCCCCAGTGCATGAATATCTGCTGGCACCCCCTGAGATAAGATCCTGGCTGTCCTGACTGCTAATCAGAGGGATCTAATATTTTAAAGGACACAATAAAGAGTAATATTAGTGACATACAAATGTAAATGTGCAGCATTATTTTTGAGATGAATGCTTTGGTTGTTTACCTCTGATGAAAAATTTTCATGGTAAAGGATATATCAACACTTTCTGATATATGACAGAAAGAGATCAAATTTACTAAAGTTCCTTCAGAATGAAAAATCAGTCTAGGTTTTCATGATACACATTTCTGACAGATCTGTCAGATCTGACAGATTTTTAAGTGGATTTCTACTACTTGTTGTTGTATGTGTTAATTACTTGGTTGAATACCTACAATTTAGCAAGTACTAGAAATATTAATTAACCCTTACATTTAAATTCTAAATTGTAATTATTCTTAAAATTGGATTTTATTTTTGTCAGATCTGACAGATCTGTCAGATTTGCCTATCGTGAAAAACCCGAATGACAGCACTGAAAGTAGAATGACCAAAGATCCTTTATTATCGTACAGGATCCTACAGGATAGCATTCCGGCAGCAGGCGATAGCCTATATTTCTGGCTCTTCTACAGCTCCCTCTACATTAGTTTCTGCATGTTCCAGTCCTCGGTTCAGATGGAATTTTGCTTTACAAAACATTTTGCACAAAATCACGTAATGACGATTGAAGTGGTCAGTAGATCAAAAGAAATTGTGATACATTGCAAGTCAAAATAACATTCTCAAGAAATAAAAAATTGTAGATACTGCCACCATCATAGGCTTTACAGCGCCATTAACTTTTGCAAAGCAAAATTCCATCTGATGAATATGGATTATTATAATGATCTATCAATTATTATTTATTATAAATAAATATGGATTTCAGGTTTGGCACAAATAAACGGAATATGCAAAAACAAATTCGAAAGTTCATCAATCGACGAGGAGATTGGACTGTACGCAAGTACACAGACAGCAGCTCACGAACTCGGACATAAGTAAGTGAATAGAAACACAAATAATTCTATTAAAATTGAGAAGAACGAATGACTATTGCACAAATGATTTAGTTTCATAAATTGTCGACTAATTACACACTGTGGATACGGACTTAGTGACGAGTGATTTTGTGTTTACGTGGTGGTCACTATGATTTTTACAATGACAGCCAATTGGAGAAAAATTAAGTTAGAATTAGTCACTACAAAAATTAATACAAAACAAGTTTTACATAAAAACAATGCTCTGCACTTGAAATATTAGTAACTACAGTTAAATCTTGTGACAAAATATAATAAGTCACAGCAATGACTTAGTACTAAATTTTTAAATCTATCTTTCTGTCACAAAAATCAAGACATGTCACTTCACAAAATTAAGCCCTTTATGGCACTTACAAAACCACCTGTAATTAACAATCGCACTACTATGTGCAAATTTCTTCATGGAAGAAATGTACAACAAGGAAGCCAGCTGGCTTCATGTAGAGTTGTCGTTTCCACATGGAAACAACCACTGTCATTTCCTTTTGGTCAAATCTCACTCTAAAGTCATGTGACCACTCTAATCAACCAATCAGAGGGCTCGATTCTCTCAAATCTTGTAAGATATCATGAGATTTCACCGAAAATCAGCCAAAACTATTTTCAATTTAAGGAGCAAAGCTTTTAACACAACTCTGCTAAAAAATTAAGAACTATAAATGTCTACTCACACAGTGCAACTTCGCAATGTTTGTTGAACCCCATTTATGGTGAAAAAAACGTCAAATATTTGATAAATATTTACCATGTGTTCAATATTATTTTACCAAAACCATGTGAAATCTGTGCCAAGTCTTCAACAAAAATTATTTCAACAACTGATCCAATGGTATATTCATCCAATACAATTCTGACAATGTTGGCAGAATGATTTACTTCAGGGAAAACTCGATTATTCTTGAAGTCAGGCTTTCCTTCTTATACCTTACTTGGTCTGTATGTCAATTTGAATACGACCCGTGTATGCACAAAGTCATTTGCTCATTTGAATTCAACCAGTGAGTTGGCGACCTTTCGATCACATCGATATGGACTTTCTTAGTGAAATAAGTTTTTTATCTTCTTTTTTTATCTATTATGATATGTTGAGAATCTAAAATAGTAAAAATTATTGCATCTCAAAACTCGTAAGACTAAATTCCAAGGAAATTTACGTAGTTCTCAATGAGTTTTTAATTCGATTCAAACAGATAAATTCTCTGGTTGTTGCCCGCCAAAATGTGCCAATCACCTCTATCTTTACTGATTTGTACTGGATTCATGAAAATAGTTTGATGTGGACCTTTCACTGATTGGCTCAAAAGAAATGATACTGGTGACTTATTTCGCTTGAAATTAGTCAATATCAGAGTCCATATCCAAGATGCAGAATTACACAGGAATACCTGCAAAAATTAAAATTACCAGTCCATTAACAAAGCATTATAAAATAAAAATGCTTTAAAATAGTTGACCATTGTAAAATAGAGGACTATTGTTTGACTTCATCGGAATATTTAGTAGTTCCTGAACTTTCCTTGGGATAGACAGGCATCGTTTGTCACTATTTCTTGCTTTAAGGTATTGTTTTTATTTTGCCTTCACAGCCTTGGAATATGGGATCACGACGGTAAGGATAATGCAGCAGACTGTTCCACTGAAGACAATTACGTAATGGCTGAGCATGCAAATGGTCTTAACAAGAACAACTTCAAAAATGCCTTCCGATTTTCTTCATGTTCCATTCGACAGCTTGAAAACTTTCTCACGTAAATAGAATATTTTACATCCTCTGTTCAGTACCTTTCTCCTCAGAACTCACAAATATCATACTAATCTACAAACTAAGTCTTCAAAGATATGTGGCCAAATATTTAAAAACTAATGTTGAAAAAGTTACAAATCAAGTTTTTTTGAACATGTAATTGTTTTAACTATTGTTGACACATTTGCTCAACTTGTTTTGCTGGACATCAAATTTTGACTTTGACTTAACCAAAACTGATATTTCCACTGTATTTGTCATTGATCTGGACCAAGTTCAGTATTCAGAATCTTCTGAACCTCTAGAAATGTTGCTGTGTAGTTTGCAGATCTCAATGAATGTTTTTAATGTGAGAGCTAATTAGAGAAATGTATTAGTACATTACTGGCAAAGTTTCGGCAGGGTAATTAGAAATTAGTAATTCTTTTAAAAATATTTACTTTACCTCAAGAGCTCAGAATGAACTCACATAAGATTCATCAATCTTTTAAAATTCTAATTTCCTGTCTTTTATGCAGCCGGTATAATGTCAACTGTTTGCTAAATGCTGCCCAAAACACAAATGAGGTCAAAGCTAATCTGAAAAAGCAGCCTGGACAGGAGTTCACTCTAGATGAACAATGTCAGCATGCTTTTGGACGTACGTCATACTACTGCAAGGTGAGTCTACCAATTTAAGATTTTCTCTGGAATCTTCAATGTAAAATCAACCAGAGAGAAAAGAAGAGCAGAGAAAATAATTGATTCTAGTGATTCAATCATTTTTTGTCAGTTACAAAAATGAATTTTAACACAAAATATATATACATAAGAAAACTTATAAACCGGCTCTGGATTTCCCATCTAGATATCTGGGCCGTTTATTTGTAAATTGTAAAAGCAAGTGTGTCACTTGTTCTTATACACAGGGATACAACAACGATCAAAAGATGTGCAGAGAGATGGTGTGTTATATTCCAGACAAGAGGAGCTGTTCTAAATCCCGTGAAATCAAGGTCTTTGACGGAACTAGTTGCGGAAATAACGGTTGGTGCATGGAGGGAAGTTGCGTCCCCAGGAACAATGAAGGTAATGGAGTTTTTCCTCCATGGTGCAGTGCAGGGTACGACACGTGCCTAAGCACGCACAGGGAGGGCTCCGCCCATACCCTATAGCTAAACCGGTCCAGCCTATGGCTGTCCGAGATACACCCGTATATATAGAGTGCACCACTAGTAGGGCCAGAGTAGAATAAACACACTTTCCCACGACTACGAGTTACTCTCTATTACCTACGAGAGGTATGCATAACGCGCACCTTACAGCAGGGTATGTCACGTGCTAAGCCACGCACGGCCACGTTGCAATACGGGCTCTGCCCTGAATCCCATATCGTATCGGCATATATAGCTTCCGTGCTCCCCAAATGGTTTCTCTGACTTCTGCTGGTCCTGTCAAACCCATCGAACCTTCTACTCATTCCTGAAACATACAACATTACAAACTGGACCTCTGTTATCTGTGTCCTCCTGGTGTTGAAGTAGCACGCTAGTTTCTTACACAAGAAATAACATGTTCAAATACAGCAATCATTTTTACAAAAAATCTGTAAATTCTACAGAATCTATAGATTCTAAAGAATTCCTTTAGACAATGAAATTAGACAAGTGGTGACAAAACCAAAATTTTTCGTGAGATGCAATCTTCAAACTTTTGCAATTCAATTTATGCGATATAGTTCACTGGTCGTTACCTGCCAATCACGTCTATCCTTACTGATTTCACGTTGTTTTGATGAAAAGATTTTCATGTCGGTCTTTCACAGGGTTTTTTCCCAAAGTTAATTTGAGACCAATTGGACCAATTTGTCTAATGGATATTTTTTTGGTCAGCTCACTATCATATATTACAGTTTGATAGTGAGGCTAGTGATTTAAGGACAGGTTCTATTAATGTCATTGTGACAGCGGTACCAGTTGATTTCTCGTCATTGATAGATCAGTTTACCCCTCTTTAGATCCTCCACTCATACCAAGTGCATGCTCTA
>JBCAUG010018312.1:0-10812 GCA_038406175.1 Haplosyllis leylae
CCACAAATAAGCTAGATAGACACATAGTTCAAAATGACAAATTCTTTCATATTTGGACTCTACATCAAAAGTTGGAAGTTGAAAATTCCCCCCTCCCTCCCCGGGACTTTTGGAAGTCAGGTGTGTGGAGCATCTTGCGGAGACTAAACCATTGACCGCGTACGGTCAATGCTTCGTTGAAGAAACTATATCGTCAAAAGAGGTGTAAGTATTCAATGCTCGAACACCCACTCAACATTTTTTCTCCGAAAATGAAATATTGAACAACAAAGGAAAACGATTTACTTACAACTGTTTGTCGTTTGAGGAAGGCTGTCTGCTTTCAATAATGTGTGGGTTTGCCAAATTTTAATTCCCAATATTTTGTGTCTTCAGTGTTGTGCGTGAGTGTCTGATTTTCTCATGAACTGTCGTCTGATTCTTTTCGTGAACTGTACTTTCTAGGTTATGTAAACTTAAAAATAGGTTGGTTTTGCCCAGTGGAGAAAGTTTAATGTCGTGAAGAAGATAAAAAGTTGCTGCTGAAACCATTTGCTTTAATTTTACGGCTAGTGATTTTTAATAAGCAGGTTTTAGTAGTAATCTTTTCAAAATTATATTCCAATGAAAACCAAGGACCTAATATATATTTTATAAGAATAGATATCAAAGTTTATTACGTAAATATGGAATCTCAAATTGAATTAAGTTTTTGATTTAGGGAATACTAATATCTTTTCCTTCGTCCAAATTCTTGACCAACATCATCAGACGTATCATGGCGAAAGTCAAAGTTTGACCTGTGTAATAGATAAGCATAGATCGGCTAAATGTTGCATTTAGAAGTGACTTCAATTGCTATTGAACTACAGATAAAATCTTTGCAAAAAGCTGATCATCCTGCTGTGGTCAGAGCACAATGATGCCTGATGCTTGTTATATTGTCACTTAACTTCTTACTTAGATACGTTGCAACAATGACGTCTGAATCTTTCAGGTCCAGACTAAGAGCTGCGTCTATTGTGTTTTTCACGATACGCATTTCTGTCAGATTATCTGACAGATCTAAAGTTACATAGAACAAAATAAATTTCGTCAAAAATATTCCCCTGTGGGGTTGGAACCTAGGACCTCTGGATTATGACTCTAATGCCCTACCAACTGAGGTAGGCAGGAATCTGTTGGGCAGGAGATTTCTGAAGTGAGTCATAATATAAAGTCATGCTCTATTGATTCTAGAAATGAACAAAGCATAGCTCACTTCAGAAATACATTTGTGTCTCCAGTGTTGTGTGTGGTCGTCTGATTTTCTCGTGAAGTGTGCTTTCTAGGTTATGTAAACTTAAAAAGGTTGGTTGCTTGAAAAAGACAGAAACGTGTCACTGAGAAACCTTTTTGCTTAAATTTTACGCGAGTGATTTGTTTTAATAGAAATTAAACAAGTTTTGGTAATATAGCCGAGCCAGAGTGGTATACAAGTCTGTGCTCACTGCACAGACGGTCGTGGGTTCAAACTCCAAACCTCCACCAATGCTTGTGGACACATTCACAGGTATGTGGATCGAAATGGCTCAACTGCCATGCTGACCTCTATACAGTCAGCAGGTGTCACACCAGAGGCGAATCTGAGGATCACACAGGTGAGAAAGTATGCAAAAGGGATCCACCCTGGCTTTGAAACCCAGGGCAGATGTCACCAGAAGTCCAAAACAGGGGTATCAGTGGCCCCATAAAAAGGACTTATGTCCTCCAGTAATTTATAAAAATAAAAAAAATTAAAAAAGTTTTGGTAATATTGATAGAAGCGGAAAATGTATGCATAGGTTTTGGCCTTTATTGACCTTGATGAGATGACATGTTAAGAGAATCCAAATAGTGGAAAAAACAAACCATCAGGGCAAATAAACTACAAAAGCGTTGTAGAAAATGGGTTACAAAGTAAGGAACAAAATATTAATGTCATTCAAAATGAAGATTTATTCAAAAATATTTATGGCAATTGCAACAGTAAATGTAGCCAAAGTCCGTGCGAAAATTATACTACTTATATTGTAGATCTAATTATGACTAACCAGTTTCATTATAGTAATTCAACATTCGAAGTAAAAAGTACACACATGATAATAATTTAGTAATAAAGACCTCAACCGTTTTGGTGATATTCATTTCAAAATCACACTCTATTTACAACCCAGAAATCTCACATAGTTTACACAAGTTTAGATATTTCAACTTATTGTTTAAATATCGAATTGTAGATTCAATTGAGTTTTTAATTTAGAGATAGGAATACATCCCATCGAGATTGCCAAACATACACGTGCTACTATTCAAACATGGTTACTTAACATTTTCACACTCAAAAGTTAGACCCACTGGCTTTAGATGTTCTTTGTAACCTGTATTTACCATCTACAAAATCACTTTGTTCTTCCAAGAAATAAATCCCCCTTTCGGAACTTGGAACCTTTCAGATTTCCATACAGGTCTTTCACCCCCCCCCCCGCCCCCCACACACACATTTGGACATGTCTTTCAAACTAGACTTCGACGATTAAATCTTTAACTGTACACCAGTTGGCATTATGTTCAAAGTAGTTACCCCAGGGGATCCTCTTTTCTTTGAATATCTCGAAATACTGATCCCATGACCCAGTTGATCAAAATTTTTGAAATGATGATGGACCAAATTACGACATGAGGAAATACCCCAGACATGTTAAAATTAACCACTTTTAGGAGACTTTTATCCTCCCAAAAGCAAAATCCTCAAAGCACATAAATATGCAGGTACAAGTTATCTGAAAGGACCATCTCTTTAAAATCCACTAGTAGCTAGTAAACGCGATCACGAAATACTTATAACCTCCTAAAATTTGAGATCGAATCTTGCGGGAGAGGGTCAATCCTTTGTGCTACACCAATGTTCTCATTCACCTTTTATCCCCCTCTCTCCAACGTCATTTCTGCCTCTGTCAGTTCATATCTTCGTATTTAATTTCTAATACCCAATGGCTCAGGATAGGACTTCAATTTTGTCTGCACAGATTCATGGTACTACTTGGGGAAATAATGGACCCATGTGGCAGTAAGATTTATCACTAGGAGAAGCAATTTTAAACATTTTAATTGGGCGGTACAAATTATATAAATTTTTAATTTAGTTATCTGGATACATGTTGTATCAATATATCAGTATAAAAATTCTAACATTATAAAGATTCTTGGTTCCAGGTGTAGTTTTGTTGATTTCAAATTTCATATTGAAAATTTAGGCCCAATGGCTTCAGATGTTCTTCATATTTAGTGTCTACCAAATCACTTTGTTCCCGTGAAAAAAAATTAACGAAATCACCTACGGTTCCCTTCCTTACAAACTGGGACCTGTCAGATTTCCATGCAGGTACTTCTTTATTAAACATGTCATTAACATTTTTGGACATATCTTTAAGGCTGGACTTCTCCACAATTATATCTGTGACCTTATCAGACAGATTGTATCCCAAAAACTTAGAGATCTTGGTGACATGATCTCTGTGGGACTTTTTCATATCTTCATAAACCAGAACCAGTGATTCTTTCCGATCTCTGTTAAATTTATACCAGTTGGCATTATGTTCAAAGTAGTCACCCCAGGGTAACTTCTTTTCTTTAAATATCTCAAAATACTGATCCCATGTCCCATGAAAAGCGCCAAGTTGGCCAGAACTTTTGAAATGATGATAGTATGACACTAAGGTGTCCTTAGGGTTTCGTATGGTTTGAATAATCCTCACGTTCGGATACTTGCTCAGTTGATCTTTCCAGAGCTCATAAGGCAGATGTGTTTTCATGAATCTTGGGGATGGGAGAGTTTTGAAAATGTCAGCCCCTAGTTTTCCATCTGGTTGTTCTGATTCTATGAACGGGATGCTCTTGAACAAATCAGTCATGTTCACGGGTTTCCCTTTATCCAGTTTCTTGGATTGTACTATGTAATTGATCATTGCCATTGTCCAAGTTCGTCCTGGAAAAAATAGAAATTTTACAAAATTAGCTACGTAAGCGAATTTCATAATTTGTCGGTGCCAATAATAGACACTGTGGCTGTTTGAAATTCTATCACAAAAACCATTAAGAGACGTTTCAATGTTCAGCAGCGCTGGGTTTTAATTGATTACAGTTACATGAAGAAATGTCCTGGGGAGTATTTGGCATACTTGGAAACATGGATTTGGTTGGGACTTGCAATAAAGTGCAAACGAGTGACACGGTTACCGAGCTGAGATTCGAACCAAGGACATTTGATATCAAGGCGAAGAAGACTACAGTACACCAAAGGCTCTCACTTCGCCACCTCAGAACTAATAAAATAGATGACCAGACAGAGCCTTATTCCCCTTTGGACGTTGAATGTATAATTTTTGCACTTCCCGCACACGTTTCAGGAAAAAGCTACAGACTGATTTTACTGTTGTGCTTCCAAAGAGATACGCATTCTGTGAGTGGTTTTAACTGTTTGAAGTTTATAATATTTCAACGATATATGGAAGCATTTTACTACGTCGTGAGTGGTCCTGTTTTCCTGCAGGATAGCATCATTGAAACCAGTAGTATCGCCAGTTGTTTTACCTATTACTACAAAATATCGTTGAGCTAAATTTCCTAACCTGTTTTCGGATACGTTGCAATGATAACGTCCGTATCCTTTAAGTCCAAATTGACGGCGGCATCTATGGCTTTCTGAGTCCAGGCAAAAGATCCACCAGGAACTATTTTACCTGGCAACCATTTGTTCGGCATAAATTCATAATATCCTGGATCGTGATCGAAGAGCGATATATCGTAGGACATTTTAGTTTAATCGGCACGTTTTCTTTCCTGCTTATTTTGGTAAAGAGAGAAAGTCAAAAATTTTGCCGTTTGAAATCAGACAATGAGACAAGAATTGTAAAGAGCTGAAAATATGGAGTCCTTATCAAGAGCACTACAAATTGTCACAAGTTATCAGCTTAGTTGTAAAAACGCAGTGTTTTGTTTTTGATAACGATAGTACTCTCATTTAGTTTTTTTGGGTCAGAGATCTAGAAAATAAACTGAAAAAATCTAGGTAAATCTAGGTATCTTGGTAATTAAATTGAACTAATTGTAGTGAAAAAGTATCAGATCCAGATTCTCACCTGCCCTAATGTTTAATTCTTTATTGTTTTAATTGCATTAAAGTTAAGTCCACACTAAGTTCAACCCCATTAAATAAATAAATATTGTATTTATTGTACTCGCAGCAAACAGTTCAAACTACAACAGTGAAGCTTTAGATCTACAGCTTCACCAGCAGTGCATGAGACTGATGCAGTTTCTTGCACAGTTAGCCTTTGCTAAATTTGGATTTAAAGCTGGCAGTTCCTGAAACAGAGAAGTTTCATAATTAGTTCTGAAAGCTGCAAAATTAACATCAATCAACTGTGAATAGTACGAAACCAAACTTGTGCAAAAATTACGTGTTTTACAAAGATATCAAGTACTTGCTGCTGTTGCCATTTACTTTGTCAGCTCATACTTAAATGGAGAGCTTCATACAAAATACACCACGGGGATTCTTTGAATATTTACAAAACAAGAGGTTCCCATTGACCTGAGGAGACAAGTTACTTAATCATTAGCATTAATGTGAACTAAGCTATGATAGATTAAATTCAGTTGCAAAACAATACATACACACACCAAACCTTTTTTAAGTCCACAATTGGCCAGCGCAACATGAAATCCGCAGGTGACGAACAATTGTCTGGGATCTTAAGTTCAAAATATTCAAATATCAAGGAGTGAAGAATTTCACTTTGGTGACTCGTTGATGTTCCATGGTAACAAGTGGAGTCAGATAGGAACAGGGGCCACATTGGTAGCCTAGCTGGTACCCCACCCTATCTGGTACCCATCCATGATCTGGTACCCCATTTACAGTCTGGTATCCCATCCACTATCTGGTACCTCATTCATTATCTGGTACCCCATCCATGTCTGGAACCCCATTCCTGTCTGGTATCCCATCTACTATCTGGTATCCCATTAATTATCTGGTATCCCATCCATGTCTGGTATCCCATGCATGTCTGGTATCCCATCCACATCTGGTATCCTATCTACATCTGGCACCCCATGACTGTCTGGTACCCCATTACTGTCTGCTACCCCACCCATGTCTGGTACCCCATCCAAGATAGGGGGTACCCCCCTGGCCAGGACCAGGCTCCCACCCCTACCCAAATCTGGCCCCTGCTCCAATCTGGCCAAACCCCCCTCCCAGCTGGGATGTTTGTTCTGATATTCATTTCAATCTCACCTCAAGTGGTTCAATATCACCTCACATGCTCCCCTCCATGCAAAAATAATATCTTTCACCTCACATGGAAAAATTCTCAAAATAATCATGAAGCACCCCTGTTTCCATCAATAAGGCAACTCTCGACAAGTCACCAAATATGTCTGAAACTTCAAATAAGCCCATTACCTCTCATTCCCAGTAATGGCTGCCATCCAAAATGGTCAACAAGATTAGCTGATCAGGAATGGTCAATAAAGGTCCCCTCCACCTAAAATGAAAATTTGAGTTTTCCGAATTTTTCTTCCTTTCCAAGGTTTGTTTCATTTTCACCTTGCATGAATCTCACCTTTCGTGCACCACACAAAAATAATATCTTTCACCATACATGAAAAAAATTCCCAAAATAGTCGTGCAGCAACCCCGTTTCCATCAATAAGGTACCTCTACGAGTCACCAATTAACTCTGTAATTATCGACGCGGTCTCGCAAGTAAATGAATGTTTCTCCAGTCTATTTCCACCTCTTACGACCTCACATAAAATTCAGCAAATGTCACACAAACGACCCATGCATTTATTTCTTTGTCTCAATGTAGTTCTCGTGCCAAGTGTTTTGCGGCATTTGGGAAAATTTGAGTTCGAAATTGCGCAAGAAATAATTAATTTTGGTATTCATATGTGCGGAAACATTTACGAAAACATCGAAGTATGTTTTGGAAGGTTAAATGTTATTTCCATAAATTTAATAAAAGATGGCGGAAAAAAAAGATATGCTGAACTTTTTCCTTCATCTATGGCTTTTCCTGAGAGATTTTGTCCCAGGAATTTAACGATCTTGATGATATGTTCTCTGTGAGATGTCTTCATGTCTTCGTAAACCAAGATCAGAGACTCTTTTCTATCTTGGTTAATTTTGTACCAAGTGGCTTTATTTTCGAAGTAGTCGCCCCATGGAAGCCTTTTTTCTTAAAAAAGTTTGAAGAATTGATCCCAATTGCCATGACAATTGCATCTAAAATGGTGATAGCACGAGACCAATGCATCCTTAGGGTTTCTTAACGTTTGGATTATTCTCACGTTTGGGTACTTATCCAGTTGGGGTTTCAGAACTTCATAAGGAAGATGAGTTTTCATAAATCTTGGGGACTCCAGATCTCTCAAGTTGTCATCTCCAGTTCTACCATCTGGATATTCTGTTTAAATGAAGGGAATCTTCTGTAACATGTCTAATCAGTCGACAGCTTTCCCTTTTCAATTTCATTAGCCTGTAAAATGAGACGTATTATGATAGTTTTCAAGCTTGGATGTTTCTCTAGTTGAGGTTTCCAGATTTGATAGGGGAGGTGACTCTTCATGAATCTTGGGAACTGTAGATTGTTGACGATTTCAATGAAAGGAATCCATTGAAAAAGGTCTGTAGTTTGAACTGGTTTTCCCTCCTCCAGTTCTTTGTCCTATAAAATCAGTCGTATCATGGCCACCGTCCGGGTTTGTCCTGCAAATTAAATTAGGTTCCAAACATTTGAGTTTTCTCTAATTTTTCACTGAATTCAGCGACAAAAAATATTAAAAGGATTACAACTGCTTACTTCGTGTAAGGGAGAAGTGCTGCTGCTGTGCTAGTGTCAGATAACAGAGAGGATCATTGAATTGATGCTGATTAATGCTTCAGTGATTTATCAGATTCCCTGAGTTCACTTTTCTGTTCCATTTAGGGAAAACTCATTGATATCATAAGGAAGTAATTTTTCAATTCAAGAAGTTTGCTTAACATTGAAGATGATTCACTTGATTCACATGGGATGGTTTCTCTATGATGGTCATTCCTCAATGAGAGACACTCTTTTCGCATAATCGAGTTTTCCTATATTTCGTAATTTTCTGCCAAATCATGGCAGAATCCTGTCAGCATTTATTTACAATGGGTCGTAACCATTGAATATCAATGCTGGCAGAAATCTGCCAGAATTTGGCAGGAAATATAGGAAAACTCGACTGTTCTTTTATGTTTGGTTGGTACTTTAATTTTGTGATCAACCTAGTCTTGATTTCGAACTGACCGTGTAAATTCAGATTTAGATTATTGGATTCAGATTATTTGATCAATCTGTTTTCAATGTTTTATTCAAAATTTGTTTTGGGAATAAGGAAATCTGTCAAATCTGACAGAAAAATTTAATTTTCAATGAATTTAGAGGTTAAAGTGTTAGAAATGCGACCCAAGTAAAATGATTCCCTTTTCGTATAAAATTAAATTCAACACAAATAACTTGTGCTTGTACAAAAGTAAAGTACGATCCAATTTTTATGCGACAGACCTAGCATTCACAAGTGAAATCCCTCACAGTGAAAGCCTCAATTCTGACACAACCTGTTTTGGAATGACTCGCGATCAGAGTATCTGATTCTTCCGTGCGTGTATGGCTTTCTGAGCGAACGTGAAAAACCCTCCTGGAACCAATCGGCCTGGAAGCCAGTTGTTTGGTAAAAATTGAAAGTACCCAGCATCATCGTCAAACAAAGATGTGTCATAAGACATATTCACTTCAGTCAGTGTCCTCCTTCCCTGCTGCAAATGGTGGTAACAAATAGTTCTCTGTCCATTAAATCTTGCATAAAAAAAAGTTGGCAGGTGTGGATCATGCGTGTATTTGTGGAGTCGTGCTTGCATTTATTTATTATCATGAAGATCGTTTCCCCTTTCAAATGTCGTTTACAAGACAGATTAACTTCTCATTGCCGAATAATTTAATTTATTTCCTGATTTTAATTAAGCTCAGTATTGACCGATTGATTTCAGTACATTAGAACCACTTACGTTTTCACAGTCCCTCCTCGACCGACTTTAGATGTTTGCAATTATTTTTCGGGTTATTCCCAAGGCAAAAAATGTTTTAGATCAATGGTATTTGAGCCTAGAAAAGGAAAAGTAGCGAATTATGCATTTAGTAATTTTTGGATGGACAAATAGGACAAACTAATTCCCTTGAAGATCTAAAAGGCAGTAAAATCTACGCAGGTTTGAAAGAGTGGCTTGAAAGTACTGACGTGGCTGTTCTTTTGTTGCAATCGAATGATGTTGGATGTAAAATGTCCCATTTCTGCACTCGCAAATGAGAACTATTCAGCAGCCAACCTGAACAGTTTCAAGCTTTGCCAATTTTGTCACATTGATAAGTGAACAATGTTTGGGACTTTTCTAAAAAGAAATTGCAGTCACAATCACGCGTTAAAGTCTGTTCACACTGTGCGATTTTGCGATATTTTTCTTTTTGCCGCAGACGCAATCACAACGAATAGGTATGAAACCCATTCAATTGCGATGTCGCAACTTCAAATGATGTCGTCATCGCGTTGTTTGAACACACTCGCTGGTAACCGTGGTTACCGTGGAATCCATTCATTGCTTCAGTGAAAGGGCGGTCGTCATCGGACAGTGTGAACGGGCCTTTACAGGTTTGCCTCTGCGTGATGCAGCACAGAGATCAGATTGTTTTGCACAATAGAATCTCCTCATTACGACCGATCGCCTCTTTTAAAATCAGTGTGCTTACTTACACCAACCCTTAGTAATCAATTAGTAATCGTAATCAGGTGTCTTTCACAGCAAAATTTTAAAACCGACTAAAAACAAGCTTCTTCTTACCAGTTTCAAATAAATTATCGTAGTGAAATTAAACACATGACCTTTGTGAGCTTGTTTCATATCCTAAAAAACTAACACCAATGATTCTTTTCTGTTTCCGTCAAATTTGTACCAGTTTGCGGTGTCTTCAAAGTAGTCGCCCCACGGAAGTTTCTTCTCCTTAAACAATTCGAAGCATCCATCTCACATTCCATGAAAACTTCCCATTTGACAATAGCCTCGGAAATGGTGGGATTTCTCAATGTTTGAATGATCTTTATATCGGAATGATTTGCGACCTGTTGTGCCCAAATTTCATATTGAAGGTGATTCTTCATGAATCTTGGAGACGAGAGATTCCTGAGAATGTCAGCTCCTGTCCGGCCATCAGGACAGTCAGTTTCAATGAACGGAATATTCTGGAACAAATCCCCGGATTCAACAGTTTTTCCTCTTCCAGTTATTTTGGCCTGTTGCATGAGGCATGTCCTTGTCATTATCCATGTTTGTCCTACAAAACATTCTGGATTGTGATTCAAAAGACTTTGGGACGTATCAACGCAAATCACGGGACTATTCCATCATTTTGTATATGTAAATCTAAGTCAGTTTTTTGGGGGGGGGAGGAGTCTTCACTATAGCTTTGATCTAATTGTTGCAATTAGCCACAAAAATTTACGCAATTATAGTTCAAGGCAGATTCTGTTCGATTGTATGATTTTCTGGGTCGAAAAATAAATGATTGACAGCAGCATCTACAGCTTTTCTGCTCCAGGTAAAGGCTGCTACGGGGACGAATTTCCACGCCACCTGAAAGGGGCTAGAATCCCAAGTTGCGCACAACCATAAGAATGATAAATGTTATATATGATAAATGTGCTTTATGATTAATGCCCAGCCAGGGT
>JBCAUG010018323.1:0-10812 GCA_038406175.1 Haplosyllis leylae
GTGGAGGGAAGTTATGTAATCACCTTGAAAGGGGTGATTACGTAACTTCTCTCCACCATAGTGGCCCTATATTCTCTCTCCTCAGAGTAAGGGCACTCTACTTAGGAGTGTCAGTACTCAGCCCAGCATGGGTACTCTCCAATAAGCTCTGTTTACCGAGGAAAAGCAATAGAAAAACCAACAATTTCCTTTAATATTTGTTTCGTATCCTTATTTTTCATTATTCTTTGATCCTTTTCAATTTTGCCTCTGCTTTCGCTTGGTATTAGAGGCCCTTGGTCACTATGGGGAGAACACGTGGTACCTTGTATGCTTGACAGCATCTCCACACTGCATCAGCCACATTTACAGCAGAAAGCATTCTGCCAGGGGGAAAACCTATAATGCTTTGTGTGGCTGTCTGCATTTTCACAGCAAAGCAGAGATAGGCAGCCAGCACTCCTTCACAGAGAACCAACTGATACGGTATCTAACTCTATGTTATTTTACATGAAAAGAATAATCGTGTGTAGATATAGACGTAGTGTAGCTATTTTCCACTGAGCCAAGCAAGCTTGACACGCCACTTTTTGCAAGTAATTCAGTGAGGTTAGCACGAAACTGACAATTTATGTGCACAGTCGAGTTTTGCCTATACTATAGGAGAAAATTGGGAATTACACATGAACCTATCAGTGATCTGCCGTGCTACAATGCCTATTCACTAAATCTGCAAAGGTGTGAAACAGGGAATTCAATTGGCCTGTTGCACGCATTTTTGACCTCTTAATTCAAAAGAAATCTCCTAATACAACAAAGGCTTACATGTGAAAGAGCTAAAAACCCACCTAAAAATTTGCTCTCAGTTGGGATTGAACCCAGGACCATTGTACCAATGCTCTACTCGCCGACCTAAGTCAACATTTGGTTTTCAATCTGCTCTATTGAGTCATGCTCATGTATTAAGTCATGCTCTATTGATTCTGGAAATGATCAAAGTCCAAAAATGTGAATGGTTCATGAAACAGAATTCTCTTCAGAAATCTCCTGCCCAATACATGGTATCAGAGACTTTACTATGTGAAAACAAAAAAACACTAATAAAATGTGACCCCAATGAGCATTGGACTCAGGATTTCAGCCATTTGGGTTTAATGTTCTTTTCTCTAAGCTATTAAACCATGCTACTCGGGATATCCTTAAATTGTGTTTTGCTCCTGCACCACTTCAATCTTAGACTTAGATCATTTAATTAGATCATTTAGTATGACTAGATTTTACAGATATCCCAAGTAATACATACCTCAATAGCTCAGAGTGGAAAGCATCAGATTCAAATGGCTGAGGTCCCAAGTTCAATACTCAGTGGGGTAACATTTATTGCTGGATTCTTTTGTTTTTGACCTAAAAACAATATTGAAATTGTTGTATTTTGTGATGTTACGGATGCAGCACAGAAAGAATGAGAAGGATCAGAGTTGTGATAATTTACCTGATGTGGTCAAGGTCTTGGTCAGGTTGCAGTGGATAAACAATAAGACGTCACGTGACTGCTTCCCTGCCCTGGAGATAAATAATTTATGCCTCCAAAGTCATATCCTGAAATACTTGTTTGTACTTCATGGATTTTCAATGAATGCTACCTAATATTATGCCAATTCTGGTTATTTTGTGAAAAAGTCGATTGCTGTGCTTTGAAACAGAAATCACACCACCGTTTCGGGTGATGATGTGTCATGCTCTGTGGGATAAAACATACAAGGAAGAGAATATTGTACAGCAAACACGGCCGAAGCCAGATATTCTATTTTTGCACATTCATACAAATTTTATCTCAGTTGACATACTATATTGGAAATTCTTGGATTATTTAACAAATAGTTTTCTTGTTTTGCTTGAGGTTGAGGTTGAGATATCAGCTGAAATATATAACATACTTGACAGTTAAATCAAGTATGTTTTGTTAGTCATGATACCAGGTTTAGGCAAGCAACTAATTGTTGAGTATGTTTGATGTCCTGTAGTATTGAAAGGAAAAACATACTCAACAGTGAAATCGAGTATGTTATGCAAACAGAACAAAGCCATTTAGGAAAAATATACTCGATTTAACTGTTGGTTATGTTTTTTTGCGTCGTATCTCGACCTCATCCTCTGCTGGAAAGGATGCACAACATAAATGTTGTGCTTGTGTTGATACAAAACATACTGGGTGAAGTGGGATGTTAGACTTTGATATAAATTGTCAAACTTGCAGAAATGGGACCAAAAATAATTGTTCAAAATTAAATGAAGCAGATGACGTCATGGCAAGATGTCTTTCGAACCAATGACGTCATGAAGCCTTGTTGGGACGTGAGATTATGACATTGTATTTATGTACAGAAACAAGCAAGACCAAACCTGTTGAGAGTATTTAACAAATCATGGCCGAGAAGATACCGAAGATACCTTCAAAACCTCAGGTCATTGATACGGTAAGAATTTCATTCAAGGTTTTCTTTTTCAACACCAATCTGGTATCGAGGGGCTCTAATAAAAAGATTTGGCAAAATTTTGCTGAAACTTTTTGAAATCCCTTGATGTACAGAAATAAATATCTGTGTTAAAACGAAAGCCTCAAATGTTCTATTTCGTGCGTTTAAAGCTAAATTTCTAACGAACAATTGACAACGACAATGCTTGATTTCTGTGGTGATAATTTGCTTAACTGAGATGACAACGAAACATTGCGTACACATAATTATGTATGTGTGTGTGTGTGTGTGTGGGTTTGGGTGTGTTGTTTGATAAATGGTGTACTTATTCACCACTCCCTGCTTCAATCTCCTAGTCTCTCAACTCATCACATGATGGTGAGATAGTTGTAGTGAGCGATCGGTCAATTACCCAGCGCATCTCACATTTGACTCTCCCCAATGTCAAAAAAAAAACCATCAACAAGAGAACGTGATTTATTTACCGCCCTCGTACGAAGTACGATGGAAAAGTACTGTTCACAGAGGGTACCCCCATTCCAGGTTCTTTCAAAGGTTTCTGGTCCTATGTCAAATGTCTTTGACCAATTTGACAAATTTGTTAAATATCAAGTGACTCGCGGAATAAAATGTGGAACAAAAAATACGGAATAAAAAAATCAGAATAAAAATCAGCAGAATAAAAAGTGGTCGGGACCCTGGAGTGTAAGTGCAAAAAGGTCATTGCGGAATAACAAATGGTGTAGGGGCACCACAAGTGCAAGTGCAAAAAGGTCACAGCAGAATAAAAATCATCAGAATAAAAAGCGGAATAAAAAGTGGTGGGGACCCTGATGTGTAAGTGCAAAAAGGTCATGGTGGAATAAAAATTGGTGGGGAGCAACACAGTGCAAGTGCAAAGAGATCACAGCAGAATAAAATGTGGAATAAAAACCAGCAAAATAAAACCAGCAGAATAAAAAATGGTGGGGACCCTCAAACCTCAGACATGAGGTGGTGGGGATCCTCAAAGTATAAGTACAAAAAGTTCACAGCAGAATAAAAAACGGAATAAATAAAACAAAGGTCTGAGGGTCCCAACCATTTTTCATTCCACTGATTTTATTGTGCTGGATTTTATTCCAATTTTTATTCCACTGTAACCTTTTTGCACTACACTTGGGTGCACTACACCAATATATTTAAACATCCCCACCAATTTTTATTCCACTCATTTTTATTCCGCTTTTTATTCTGCTATGACCTTTTTGCACTTCTACCTGGGTGGTCTCCATCACCTAATGTCAAGTTCCCCCATCAATTTTTATTCTGCTCATTTTTATTCTGCGTTTTATTCCACTGAGACCTTTTTACACATACACTTGGAGGTTCCCCACCCACCTATTCAAACTTCCCCAGAAATTTTTATTCAGCTGTGACCTTTTTGCACTTACACTTGGAGGATCCCCCACCACCTATTCAAACTTCCCCAACAATTTTTATTTCACTCATTTTTATTCCACTCATTTTTATTCAGCTCATTTTTATTCTGCTTTTTATTCTGTTATGACCTTTTTGCACTTACACTTTGAGGGTCCCCATCACCCATATATTTAAACATCTCCATCAATTTTTATTCCACTTTTTATTCTGCTATGAACTTTTTGCACTTACACCTGGGTGGTCTCCACCACCTAATGTCAAGTTCCTCCACCAATTTTTATTCTGCTCATTTTAATTGCGCTTTTTATTCTGCTATGATCTTTTTGCACTTACACTTGGGTGGGCCCCACCATTTTTGATTCCAATGTAACCCTTTTGCACTTACACTTGGTTTGTCCCCACCACCTAATGTGGAAATCCCCACCATTTTTATTCCGCTTTTTGTTCCACTGTGACCTTTTTGCACTTACACTACGGTGGTCCTTATCACCTAGCAACAACATATGTAATGCATACTAACATTCCTTGCATAGATACAGTACAGTGACTTGGCCTATCTCTGGTTCGGTATCTCAAGTAGGTGGGTGTGTTGCTTCTACATATATTAAGTATTATTGTCAATACTTCAACTATCAAATCAGCAAGTATAGATGTTGAAAAGATCTATGTTTGTTCATCATTTACATACGATATACAGTATCGCATGAAGACACATTGCAAAGAAGAAGTGTTAACTTGAGTCAATCATGGCGGAGAAGAATCCAGATTTGCCTGTTCCAATGAAACCCGGTTCAGAGGTAAGAGTTACTGGTTTATCTCAGTGGGTGAAAGGTTGAAGTTATAACGCATAAACATAACACCGAAATGGCTAGGCAGTCATTATCTTCATGTGCTTCAATAGTAAGAAATTTCCGTAACACAAAATGTAGCAAAGCAATGGTATGAGAAGCGATGATTTGTAAACAAAACACTTTGAACATAAAAGGTGTAGCATTTTGTAATGATCCCAAACATTACACAAATATGCATTGGAAACATTACCAAAATATTTCACATTTCCTGATGTAAAGCAGAAACACATCATTTGCTATTCAGTGAAATGTCAGTACAGCTATATTTGCCCTTAAACCGCAGGCAAATTTGCAAGAACAAAAGTTTGCGATACATACCCTTAGCCGAGAAATGACCTTTTTAGATTGAATCTAAAAGTTTTACTAAACCAGTTTAGCAACATGTCAAAAAGGAACAAAAAGTTCTTGAAGTGTTCTTTCAGAAGAATGGGAAGTCTGTGTCTTATTTCAGATGGTGTTGTATCATAGATCTATTTTCTCCCAGTTAGAAATGGTCTGTAACCACTATAGTATCATTTATTGATCCGCCCTACACCCGATGTTATAACTTCACTCTCTCCCTTACAGCTCCCAAGTTAGCTGACTACTTCTCTTTACACTGGAGCCACCCGTTCAATGCACTTCTATCTTCTCCCCTGATAGAAAAGTTTTCAATTTACAAGGTAATAAAGTGGGGTAGGTCCATGAAATGGGATTCCCTTTTCCCAATCAGCAACTTTACCCTTAAAGGACAATTACAGTTTAAACTGTTTACTTTACTTTGAAGTTTGAACTTTAATTGTCCTTTAAGGCTAATGGACTCTGTAACCATGACTCTCACAGAATGGGTACTAACAAAATAATTTCAACAAAAGAGAGAACAAAAGAAATCTATTGTCTGCCTGCCCTCCCACTGTATGACATGTAAGTCCCCTTTTCATACTACTATCCTTTAACACAAATATATGCAGGGAAACAATTGGGTTTTTCAGGATAAGCACTTCTGTCAGATTATGTAGCAGATCTCTACACAGGAAAAAGCAAAAAAAAAAATCATCAAAAATTGTGCCCAGTTGGGATTGAACCCAAGACCTCTGGATCATCACTTTAATGTTTTACTGACTGAGGGATATCACTGGCCCCACACGTGTCCTCCAAAATTTTTAAAAAAACACAAAAAATACTCTGTTGACTATGCTTTGCCAGAAGATTGTCGAAGTGAGCTTTATTTCATGCATTACTTTACATTTGGGACTTTTGGTCATTTCAATGAGCATAACTTTATAAAGGTCATGAAGATTCAGGCTGGCAACTGAATGCTGTCTTAGCTAAGTTGGTAGAGCATTGACGTGATGATCCAGAGGTCAAGGGTTCAATCCTGCCTGGGGGCAACTTTTGACCATTTGTTTGCTTCTCCCTTTATAAAGATCTGCCAGATAAACTGATGAAGGGCATATTGTGATAAACTAGAATGCTTAATTAGGCTTTCTCTGAATGAAATATTTTTTAAAAGATTGCTGTGTGAGACTTTACCACTCTGCCACAGAGTCACAGAGTTAAATTGATCTTAACTCATGCTTCATGCTCTGAATTCAGTGAGAGTTCTGCTCTATTGGGGAAAACATTATTAGGTTTTTACATACTTAGTTTGCTGTGGGCTTTTTTTTACACATTCAAGACAAATATCATATTTCAGATGACTAAACGGATTGAACTGGATCTCATCTCAAGTCACGATGTGAATCTACCACCCTTCCATAGCATGACAGTGATGAGGGAGACGGGACTGATTGTCGCGGGTACCGGTCGACGGGGCTGGTCTCTGTATCAGTTCTCACGGCAGGAAGGGCGACTCATTAAGAAGGAAATAAAACCTCCGTGTGAACATGTTGTGTGCCTGTTGTGTGTACAAGTAACAGGATGGGAATACCTCGCTCTGTCATGCTTGGAGTGTAGAAACATTAAAGTAATGAACTTAAACAAACAGAAGGTGAGCTCTGGTTCACGGATCCAGTATGAGGTGATAACAGCCTTCAGTGGTGAGAATGTACTCCACATGTGTCAGGGTGAAGAGAACAGACTGTTTGTTCAATCACGTGATGATGTACTGGAACTGGACATATCAACCACAACATTCGCCAGAGTGAGATCCATCAATACTGGTAGGATCAATAGTTTGTGTTACATGTTAGATCCGCACCGACTCATTGTTGTCAGTGATGATCGTGAAGTTCGTGCCGTGTCCTGTGATGATAACAAAATTCTGTGGAGAACTGAGCATACCGGTCGTTTACTCTACTTACCCAGTCATGATGCGATACTTGTTTGTGATCTCTCAGGAGTTGGAGTACTGGATCCTTGCTCAGGATCAGAGATACAAAACATATCGCTGCCCGAAGGAAGACATAAAATATGGAATATGTGTTTGGACAATGATCAGATCTTTGTATTGAGTAAAGGAGTGGGAATTGATGACACACGTATTTCATATTTCTCTCTCAACAAAATCACAGTCAATCAACAAGAAAAGGTGATTTACTAATTTGCAACACTGAAGTCAATGGAAAACTCAATCTTAATATGAAACAACTGAAATCTGATAATCATTAAGTCTTCAACATTAAGATCTATATTATTTAAAAACATTGATTCAGTACAAATAAATAAATGTATTCCTTTGTACAGAATATGCGAAACATTAAAGTATTTCCTTATTTTAGAATCAATCAACTCAGAAGCAACTGGAGTACCAAGCACAGCACGACAGGGAAAAGTTTGAGAGTGAAAAGGTAAATATTATGTTATGAAGTTGTGCCGAATAGCCTTATTTCTGAAGGACAAAAGATGACTAATGATTGGTAAATGTTAGAGTTGATTGATTGTTACTGTGGTAACCAAAATGGCTCTAAAACAAAAATCATAATAACTGTTTTGGGATATATTACCACTGTGAATTAATTAACCACTCTTTATTGAATTCATATTTTCACTCTAGGGTGAAGACCAAGAAATCTTCACAAAGGAATCAACCAAACTTCATGCAGAAAATGTGGCAAAAACGCAATACACACAATACATCCAACAGGATCAACAACAAATGGTAATGTGTAAGCTGAAATCTTGTCAATTTGCATTATGTTTTTTGATGCTGGCAGGTCTGTTGCCACTTGTCCTTGTGTGTCAGACATTGTATTGAATTTCTTGTACAACTTTCATTTACTACTCAGCATGAAAAGGAGATTCAACAGCTGCAAAGAGAACTAAAAAAAGCAAAAGAATCAGAGGAAACCAAGCTGAAGAAAATGGAGAAGATGGTGAGTCCATTTCCTACTTTTGCAGAAAGATATACTCATAAATATGTATTCAAAGTCAGTTTGAAGTTGCCCAAAGTAGTACTCTAAATATAAATAAAGAGCTTTTTAGCCAAAGGCAATGTATATTAATACTCTAAAATATATCCGTGAAAAGAAAAAGTCTGAAATGTTGAGTTAATTTGAAGGAGAATTACTACCAAACACAGATGACATCACTGAGGAAAGAAAAGGATAGAGAAAGGGAAATGGCAGTGCAGAGGGAGAGAGATAAGTTAAAAATGGTTTTACAAGAGAAGGTTATTATGATTTGACAAGAAAAAATTACCATTGTTCTCTCTTTTAGTTTCATTGTTGATTTAGATACAGTCAGTTTGAGGATGCCTAAAGTAATATATGCAAACTAGCTCACATATTGTAAAAATTCCACATATACTAAGATAAAGGCAGAACTATTTCCTCCTCTCCCAAAAAACCCTAATTTTTTATCTGATTTAAAGGAGAATGACTACCAAACACAGATGGCATCACTCATGATGGAAAATGACAGTGAGAGAGAAATGGCAGTTCAGAGGGAGAGGGGCAAGCTGAAAAAAGTTCAACAAGAGAAAGTAATTTTGATTTTACATGACAATTACTTTCGTTTCACTTGTTTCGTTTCACTTGTTTAAAGCTCTGCGTACATTCACGTTTTGAGTTTTTTATACCTAAACTTAATCTGCCTCAGCTGCCAAGTTTGTAATAAAATTTCATAGTCTATTGAAATGGTGATAATTTAGGATTAAATATATACCTGCGCCACAAGAATATGGCAAATTAAATTTAAAGTATCAACAATATCATATCATGAAGCAAAAAATGCATAACTTAAGATGACTATTATGTTATGGTAAGGCAACCAAAGAACAGTGTCTAAAATAGACATTGGCTAAGCTGGGATTGCACAGTTTTTCTCCACCTTCCAAAACAAAGAACCAAATCAGTAAAATGGACAGGTGGGTCTCTAAACAACCATTAATTTTGTTCTTTCCTTCAAGAACTAATCATCCAGTAGTTTCATTAAAAATGTATACATTATGATGTCTGTCTAATTCAGGAAGCCATGCTGATCAAATTGAAACTTTTGTTTGTGGATGACAAGAATGAAATCACGGCCTGTGTACCTTCTTTATATACTATCACAAAAAGTGAGTTTTTCATTACAAATTTAAAGGTACAATACAGGTAGCTTTATTATTGTTCAATATGACTGCTCAAGACATCAGACATCATCTACTGTTCCAGATGTCCTGAAACACAGAGTACACATAGTAGAGATCATCCATGGTTCAGCAGTCACCCTTGAGGCTCTACACTCAGATGTGATATTACATGTCCCAGATGGAGTTTATGGTGTCATCCTTGGAAAGATCCACACAGATCACTGGAGATTCACAAACATTGTTCATGAAAATGACTGCATCATTGGCCCCATATGCCAGTTTGATTTGAGTAAAGGGTCAAAAATCCCACAAGAAGCCATTTTTAGAATCCAAGTTGCTCACATTGCAAGGCAAACCAGTGATATGGGGAAAATTCAAGTGAAGGAACGTCGACAAAATGAGTATTTTAAAATCAACCCATTTTCAAGAAGTCACCTTTCCACTGATATTGACACTTGTTTTAAAGTTGACAGAAGATATGTTGACATTTATACCAATCACTTCAGTGATTACATTATTTATGCTGAAGAAAGAAATTGTTGTGGTCAAAGCATTGCCATGATTGGATTTTCAGAAATGGATGAAGATGAGTCTGACCCAATGGCAACTGTCATTCTGTACTTCTGCAGCATTCATTACATATTTGAAGGCTACAAAGAGGTAATTATTGTGTTTTGATTTGATGCAACCAGGTTTTTGTCTTGTAAATTATCAACAAGTAGCGCATGAGAGTAATTCAAGATTGTCCAATTACAAAACTTTTTTTTACTTCTAATTTTTGACATCAGTATTAATTTTAAATGTCACCATGGCTGAGTAATATTATGACACATTGAACATTGACTGTCAGTGCAAGATACATTCTATTATTAAGGGCAGATCCATTGGACTATTTTCTGCACTAATCTTTTAAACAGAAACTAATGGTCGTGGAGCAATTTCCCAATCCAGGTAAATTTGAAGAGATCCGACTATCTGACAATGATTATGATGCATTAAAAAGTAACATCACCATTTCATGTCTGACTCAAAATTCAAGAAATGAAGAGCTATGGTTGCCCTTCAGGCACTATAGTCTGAAGAGGGTAAGTCAAAAACTTTCCATCTAAACCACCATCCTATATTATAATTTGTTAGTATAAATCATTTTATTCATTGTGTGATTGTGGTTTTGTCATTTTGGAGTGCAAAAGCATAACATTTATGATTTCATTCAAGGATTACTTGACATAGAATTGACACTTTCTATCTAAATTAAGAGATTAATCAAGGAGAGTTTTATGTTGGTAACATCAAAATCACCTTTTTATTCATTTTCTTATGCTTTTTAGTGTTTCCTTTGCAGACATTGACTCTAAAAGATCTTTTGAAGTACAAAGGACAACACATCTGCAAATCAGTTCCAACCAAAGAAAAATTCTGCCTGGTCCCAACTCAACCAAGAGACAAGTATGTGATGGATCTGGAGTTGGAAGTCAAAATGTGGGTGAATGTGAAGCAGGAGGTTAGAGACCCACAACCTGTGAGACTCCATCCAATCTCAATAAATGAGGCAGTGGAGAGAAAGTACGGTAAGGAAGTACATTAAATT
>JBCAUG010018334.1:0-10811 GCA_038406175.1 Haplosyllis leylae
TTTTTAAGTAAACACACTCATTTTATCAGTTTTGCATTGGAAAAATATGCAAACTGGTCAGTAGTGAAAGGGTTAACTTGGGCGGTGATTGTGTGTTGGTGTAGGGAGTCTCTTCGACTGGACAAGTTGCAAAGCTCTGTGACGCTCTGAGCACACAACAGAGTTTGCTTTTGGGCGACAAGAACCCGAACTACACAAACCATTTCGCCTTATTTCTTGCTGGATTTCTCAGTTCGTAACATGAAGACTGAAGATATGTGTTTTTATTTCATGAAAATTCATAAATAGGTTTCTTTAAAAGGGACATTCCCACAAACTTGAAAATAAAACTGAATTGGAATTTGCTACCGATTAAGGATGACACTGAATCAGAGTTTGACGATATTAGATTTCACATTCATCATATTTTTAGTATATTGGAAGTTTTGTGGGGTAGAAAAACCCAGAAATGTTCAAATACTGTTTGGAATAACAGGCTGTCTCGATTTTTAAAAAGCAAATTCCGCTCACGACTTAAGGTGCAAAATTAAAAGGCCGACCGGTTGGCTGTATAGTCCTGCAGGACCGTTTATTTCTGACACGTGTAATTACGGGTTTATTCTCGCAGGATCTGATCAGTCAGTCCACTAATGTTTTGTCTCACTCGGGACAGACGGCACCGCCGGCAAATGTTCAATGGAGGACTTGCGGGTTTCTGGAATTTAGTTGTACTTATTGCGATAAATGACTTCCAAGTCTGGATCTCAAGAACGGAAATTATTCCAGAATTGAAAAGTCTCGACATATTCACATGCAATTTCAGGCATTGACTAGTCAACCAATTTCGCAATGTTACCCTGACTCCGAACGAAACGTTCAAAGCAACTTTCATGAAGAGAACAACGTGGGCTAACAGCAGCGTTCTCAGCAACGAATGCATTGATACAAGAATGGAATGGTTTGTGCAAAATATTTGAAAATATTGGTGATGAGAAAGATCTACCTGTTTAAAAGTTTATGTGCATTCTGACTGGAAGTTGAAAGACTGCAGTCAGCGAGGAAGCACTAGCTAGTTGTTTGAATAGGTAATGATGCAGATTGATGTTGTGGAAGACTTATTGCCACTACATTAGCATTACCCAGCGTTAACCGCGCATTATGCGGCATTACTGTCGCATTATTCAAGGTAACCAGAATTCTACATTATCCCAAATGAGTTACAGGCTTACCATCAACATTTACACAAATGCAGAGGACAAATCACAATTTTGAAAATTAAAATGATGGTAACACGCCAACAATGATAAAACTGGCATCGACCAGGCTGAATGGAAATGGTGAAACAATGACTAGAAGTATGAATTAAATTCGTCTAGTTAGTTTTAATATGCGTTCAGCTGGCAAGTGCATCTCGAGAACAACCTGAATATTGAAAGGTAGTTTTGTGATACATCATGGTTATTGGTGACACAGACATAAATGGTTTGACACTGGTCTTGCCCTCGGACACTAATCAAACGAAATGCTAAAGCGAAAGTGACATATTTTCTGCACAGAGAGCATCCAAGGTCTTGAGGATGGTTTGCTTGCTGGTGCTCGAATTTTGTGGTCATCTGCGAGTGAGTGAAACTCAAGCGGATGTGAATGTGAAATTAAAATATAATATCTTGCTGCAGTTCCATAGTCAATTTTGCGAACCGACACTGTCACCGTGCCCGTCCCCTCAAAGTTTAATATTGTGTCAATGGTGATGGGCACTTTGACTAGCAGAATGGGTTCCAGACCCATTATACCTGTCACCATTGACACAGTGTTAAACTTTGTTGGGGGCAGGCACAGTGACGGTGACGGCGTCGGTATGTGTAAACAGACCTTTGACTAATTTTTAAAAAAGTACTTTACAACTGAGTTGATACTGAATTCAGGCAACTCGGCGCATCTTTTATTAACAGATGTCATTGCAGATAGTTGATCGATCGAAATCATCCATGTGGACAAGTCTGGAAAAATGGTTTCTGTCATTTGTAATTGTAGTCCAAAAGATCATTTTTATGGATTGAAACCGCTTAAGTGTTCACAGGATTTACGAGTCTTCGGGTATTGACATCCAGACGATGGTATGTACACAGGGATGTAAGAAAAACCCTATTGCAATTTAAGTTTTCTTCATAATTGAAAAAGTGTAATTCTTTGAAAATCACTTCAACAGCAAAACTGGTTGATACAGTATCGATTACATGTAGCTGTGAATGGATGTGTAAACTTTAGGTTTGTGAAGCGGTTTTTCTGACTGACAAATGTGCTTATTGCCAGGTAAACACAGCTTATTGTTGCTGGTCTGGACATTTAACAAAATTGACACAACGTGAACATGTTAAATGTACATTATGTGTGACAATTAGAAAAACTATATTGATGCAGCAATTTCCAGATTTCAAATGTGCCCATTATGAATATCATTTTGACAGCTGAACCACCATAGTTATCGATTAAAACTCCTTGCATGAAATCATCACTGATTAATAACTATGAAGCTTTATTTTGATAAGTATTAAAATGACGACGACATTTGTTATTTTGCGATAACAGGAAAGTTGTTTTCGTCTCACTGAATACTGTCCTGATTGCTGTGGTAATTACCGCGGCTGCCTCTGCGGTAATTGTGCTGTAATTGTCGCGTAATGTAACTCCAGTGTGTTTCTTACAAATACGTAGATCTTACACATTACACAGCACAGTCAGGGAGTCCATTCCAAAAGCATTAACACGCGTTTACAAGAGACAGGTTTTATTCTGAATGTCGAAAATTGGGTTGCAATATTAATAATTCTTTACCAGCATTATTATGTCAGTGTAGAATCAGAAGGAGTCTCAAGAGTGAATGGTTTTGCGTAAATGCATAACTCCATTGTACTTTTGTGCCGAAAACACATGTTCTATTTTCACCAGTGATATTGAATTCGTGGCGCTGTTGTAATTGTGACTGTTTCGTCAGAAAGGACATCGTGTGTTCAAAGCGGATTCTTTGTTGTAACTTGATTCCTTAGCAGATATCTGCGGAAAATATAACACCATACAATCCACACAATTATGAAAAAAATCAACTATTTTTAAAGGGGAACTTGAAATTTTAGGTTAACGGAGGGATTTAAGGATGCATGTCCCGATAGAAACTTCACCCTCAATTATGTGTTAACTTCTGCTGGTCTCCCTTGCTTTCTTTCACTTCACAGAACATTCCCACATTGAACCAAGTTCATTGCTTATTAACGTCAGTCAAAGATAAGAGAAGAGATCAGGCAATCATATTGACATGTCAGTTTCTCTGAAGGGGTTGTCAGTCAAACTCAATCGACTCTCGATTAATCGCAGTTATTTTTGGCATGGAATTATATTATCTGAATGTCATTTGGCAAATGTGTTTGGAACTTCCAAATCTTAAGATTTTTTTTATTTGACTAAAAGCCAAGTGCAATCATGATCAATTGAATGTTATCGTCTTCTCCCAGACATGTAGAGAAAGATATTGTTTCTTGAAATTTTAACTCTTATGATCATACGTTTTTAAGATGTAAAGAAGTGTTTTCTTTGTTGTACCCTAAAAGCCGGCAACATTCACCCACGAGAAGGGAAAGATCTGTTGTTCGGCGAACAGGGAAATAAGAGAAAAACATCATTTGCTTGACTAAACTTTTTTCACAGTAGCCTTGTGTGTATTTTGAACAGGACAGAGAAATAAAAAGAAATTATATTCTAAGGAGATATAACATGTTCCCACGTGTAATTTTAGGCCACTGAAATCTGGACTTCTAAAGCTAATGATCGGAACGGATAAAAATGTAATAAATCTAATAACGAGCTGTTGTACACAATTTGAGACCATGATCGATTTAAAATGGGCATCTACACTGAAGACACTGGTTGGGTCGGCCGGATAAAATGGACTCTGTGTGGTAACTATAGCAACAGAGATGCAGTTTCTATCAGGAATAAGGGTTCCTGAGTACACCCAGCGTCCTTACATCACTCTCTCAGACAGACTGAGGCTTTCCGGAAGTCCCATGTGAGGTGTCTTGTATTGGTCATATTTGGTAGAATATTTTACATCTTTCCAGTGCAGACAGAATCGGGGGAAAACGTCTCATTGATGATGGTTTGCGTTTCTCAAGTCGTTTTTGTATTTAACTTGGAAGTATTGAAACTAAGACAGAATTCGAGTTGAAGCTTTATACAAGGAGGGTATTTTGAAGTCGCTCGCGAGTGTTATAAAAACCTTGATGAATACACTTCAAATTTCATGTGAGGTGTCTTGCATTGGTCACATTTGGTGGAATATTTTACATCTTTCCTGTGCAGACAGAATCGAGGGAAACGTCTCATTGGTGATGGTTTACGTTTCTTAAGTCGCTTTTGTATTTAACTTGGAAGTATTGAAACCAAGGCAGAATTCGAGTTGAAGCTTTATGCTATGTAGGGTATTTATTAACTCGCATAAAATTTTTAGAAACAAATTCCCTACTTTATATACTCCTTAGTTTAGCCCACCAAAAATATTGCAAGCTTAGAATATTTATTAATTATTGTTAATTATTAAATTTTGAAATCTGGAGAAGTCCTACATCTGTCCAGGTGAGTTGATTTGAAGTCGCTCGCGAGTGTTATAAAATCTTGATGAATACACTTCAAATTTCAACAGAATCCGGTACTCGTCATACTATCCCAGATCTACTGGTTAACAGTTTCTGGTAGTGGATAATAGGAAAACCTCTGTGTTGTGGCCCTTCCCGGCTATTGCTCACAAAGCTTATTAAAGTTACCGTGTAAAATCAATGAATTCAATCTGAAAGCATCTGCCCCGAGTGAAACAAATGAATGAGGTTAGAGATACTCAAAAAACCATATTTATGCAAAGAGCCATCAGAAATACTCTTCTTAAGGTCATTCGACGAGTTGCTTATTCAGAAGAATAAAGATGACTTAGCACTGGTTCAGGGTAAATATCTGACCGTGCCCCCAAATATGCTTTTACATAAGGAATTTACCTCCAAGACAGGAACACTTTCGAGTTCGTGAGGTTATTGCATCAGGCTCAATTGCATTTGTGAAGGTGATTGTCAGTAGTATATTTACCTGTGAATGACGGTGTGGTTCAATGTTATAGTTTGAGACCGAAAAAGCACAGGGGAAATGATGATAACATAAGGAAAACACCGGGAATTTGATCTTCATTCGAGTGTGGCAACCCTGGAACTGGTATCTTCCAAAAAGGGGAAATTCACAAATTGCATCCTGTTGTTAAGACATTTTCTGGAATAATATTCAAACATTTTTGGTGTCAAGTCGCATATTCACTTTACATGGGTTTAATCCCATATCTTGTCAAAATAGACTGGAATATTGAGTTTGCAAACAGGAATAAACGACGTAAAGCTGCTGGGACATGCTGCGGTTAGAAAATAAATTTTTTTGCTGTCGTGAAAAAGCAGTGGAATTGTTCCGTTCACAAGTCAAATGCCCGGTTATATTTGTCATTTATCATGGAATGGCCTTTAGACGCACTTTTAATTGTTCAGCTACCGCACTTCTTGGTCAAAGAACAAACGTGGAACGAAACATTAAGCATGCATTCTATTCTGGTACGACTTTATCGATTATTGAAAGAGTGGCATTAAAACCATTCAAAAGGAATAATTCCGGAAAGTGCAATTTGTAGGTTTGCGTAATCCGATATCTAGGGGTCTGTTTCAGCGCTCGTGCCTGTACTCTGTGAGATATCCATATCCGTAAAGAAATCCGGACGCAACTTCAGGATCCTCTAGAACGTTAGTCGACCGTCAAACAACTCAAAAGTTGAAGCCAAAAAACCAAACTCTATAGGGGTGTACAGTACCCTGCCACCGAAAATGAAATTTGAGGTTTTGCCATTTTTAGATTTTTCGAACAGTTTCCAGCAACTTTTTCTATCTGTGCAGACCTATTTGTGATGATTTCTGACGTTACATTGCTGCAAGTTAGTCACGAGAAGTGAGGCTGGAATCTCATAAGGCAATGGTTTGCAAGTCTATACAGAAATATTTAAACACGGAAATCAAACCTGTCTAAATTGGGTGTGCAATGAGCAAAATAATGGTTAAAAGAGAGAACGAGAACATTACTTCTTAAAGCAGCACGATACGGTGCAGAATTAATAGCGTCGATAAGTATAGCTTACGTTCAGTCTGCAGAATTGATAGTGCAGTGAGTGTAGCCTGTAGCAATAATTGGTGGGTAATAATTCTGCACCATTTACTTGAACAAGGTAGTTATAATTGTGCTCAATCAGTAGGTACGTGACCTTGCTCAGTGTGGTGATTGTGATGCAATCTGAAAACTTCATAGTTACCATTGAACAGGAAATCAAAGGAGAGGCTTGCTCTATTTACACAGGGTAGACTGTGTGACGCAGTCTGAATAGTTTATGGTTATCTTTTAACTAAAAATCAAAAGAGAAGCTTGCTCCAGGTATTGCAATTTGCTCTTTTTGTATCGACAAAACTGGTTTTGCCAATGCAAGTTCTCGCTTTAACCCGAGCCAGTCACTCACTTGTCACTTATCCCATCTTTCGATTTATTCAGCACCTACACCAAGACCGACATCGGTTGAGTGTTCAGTGAGTTCATTTACGCCTGAGCATCTTGTTCATTTATATCTAAATTGTAACTTCTCATGGACAACTTTGCGACGCTTAAACCTATACCTGGGGTATCTCATTGACCACGTGTTTCACTGTCGCATGATAGCAAGATCAGGTATTGCTCGCATCAGTGGGGAATTTTTTCTCTTGTTATTAAAGCATATCCCACACAGATTTCCAGTCTTTTAACGTAGGTTACGCGAAACTAACACTTTACTATGTCACTTGTGTGTCTTGCTTTGTCGTATATTCCTACCTTCCATTATCGCTAACGCTATTATTTCGCTTGAATGCAAATATAAGCTACTTGTTTCTCAGCCCAGGCAGTCAGTGTGAGGACTAAATCTACTAATCTGGACTGATGTGAAGGGAATCGACGAACTCGTGTGTTTATTGAAATAGATCGAAATCCAATCAGGATCACATGAACGTGAGCTACTCTTGTGTAAATGAGTTCCTCTTGATTCTACTTCACAGAGTGAAAAAAAAATCACAAAAGCTTTTCTTTGCGTGGTGAAACTTTTTTGTAAAAGAAATAAGTGAGATGGTAATTTGGAAACGCAGTTAGCTGATGTGATAATGCTTAGACACAAGATTTCTATTTAATTGATGCCATGAATACTCCTCTGAATTGTGAGTTGCTACACATACTGAGGAGCAAAAGGGGATACCTTCTCACCACCCCATTGGATGAACCGGGTACGCCCGATGAAACATGGTTATCCCTACTCTGTCTGTTGGATACCTCCTACCCCCATATTTGATGAAATGGGGTGCCCCTCCCGCCACTTTTCTGGATAATATACATTTTACATAACGTAGATTTTATCATAATCTGGATAATAACGTTTACATAATGTTTTTCTCATATCTACCTGAGTATCGGAAATGAGTCGTTAATGGTAACTTGGGGCATCGATTTACATTAGTGGAAACAGTACAAGGTTTAACTCTTTGGAACTATTTGCTATTACTGCACGGGCTTCAAGTGGATTTATGAGAGGTGAACATTTTCCCACCCATCTGTCCCTTCTTTCCCTCAGTGAGGAGCTTTACAAATCCACTGTCACCTAAAATGTTAGTTCCTGTAAAAGATGGCTAACCCCATAGGCATCACTGAAAGTGAAGTCTTGAGAGGGTCCAGACCTCTCCTATTCTGCACTCAGTAATTGTATTTACATTCACCAGTTCCTGTTTTGAATGTAGAAAGTTGTGAACTAAAATGAGCAGCTGCTGAATGTAATTTTGAAACCTTGCATGGAAATAAAGAACCACACAACACCATTCAGAGCTTGAGGAATATTATTTCAGAGTCACTTGTCGAAGCAATGTGCGCTAGATGTAGCAGTCTTCTCTGGCCTTTACAGAACACTTGTTCACGAATCATGAGCGACTTCTGAATGAAGAAATTAGCAGTTCGCCTTCTGTGGAAAATGAAAACTTGACACCCTCGAAAACTATGTCTTGATTGTTTACTCATCTGCGCGATCATGTTGTTACAGTTCTTGTCACGTTTTCAATTTTATGTTTTCTGGGAAACAGAAGTGCTTATTTCAGAATGATTAATTTAAAGAAAAAGACTCAAGATATGTTCGTCTGAACTGTCAAAAATATATTTGATTTGTGGATTTGAGTTGACAAATTATACGGAAACTGTGGTCAAATTTGGTCCGTTGGTCACTGATTATCGTGAAATCAATTGCCAGAGATCACAGTTGTGTTTGAAAAAATACTGATTCCAAAATTTAACTGGAAGTACTGATCACATTACCTTTTGAAGCGCACAACTGGTAATTGACAAAAACGTGAACCATCAGTATGCATGCATTGCACACCGAAATTTACAACAAGGACACTGAGGCAGAAACGTGAAGTCTGATAAATGTTCGGCACACAGTTACATGATTTCTGTATCGACGGGAAGAGCATGAGGTGGATATCAGATTTATTCTCCGGGCTAACACCGTAGTATTTAGCCGAGATTACAAGGCATTTGATACTTGGTTCAATATTCTGCGGTCCAAGTCTCAAAGTTAATGGAAAATGAAGATTTTTTTTATTTAACATTAATTTCCGATGTCTTGTAAACAGCAGCTTCTTCAAGGAAAATGAAGCAGATAAGGGAAAGGTGAAGGCAACGGAAGGTTGGCTGGGATAAATTCTTCATTTTTTCAGGTTTCGTTGTTGGGTGTAGGGGCACTGATCGGTCCTGTTTGATTTTCACCTTAGATTAGAGCAGTGGCACCTGCGAAGTTAACATTAATAAATGAAGTACTCAAAATGTTCATCCCAATGTTTTCATACTTTGTGTAGGCTTGTCTCTTGCCAGGCTTTTTTAAAATAAACAATAAAGTGTCAGTGGCGATACAAAAGTTGAGAAATTCAGTTAAAGGTGTGTGTTGCCTATTCTACTTATTGTCCTAAGGATGTTCCTGGAGGCGATATCAATGGAAAAACCCACCGCGTTGATACATATGAAGGGGGGCCCACTGTTGAGCACTGATTGAAATAACTGTGAGATCTACATTTGTGCCGAGAACCGTGCCATTTCTGAAATTCCCGATAGTTTCCAACGGGGCAGCCAGATTTACTTAATAATCAGGTGGAGAAGGAAGATTTCATGGATTGCGATGCGATTTAATTTTAGAGCCGTAACGTAATTTTTAGTCACAAGGTCTTCAAACCCCCAAGTTTTAATACTGCCTCTGCGAAATAAGCTACGAGGGCCCGTTCGCACTTGACAACGACATATCCATACTTTTGTCGTCAAAAATAGGTGTTGCACCCGTTCCTGAAATGGGTTGCATGGTTACCAATGGTACTGTTCGGACAACGAATTACATGTCGTTTTCCTCAAGTGTGAAAGTGTGAACGGGCTGCTTAAGAACTATCATTTAACAGCATCACTCTACCCAAAGAAACGGAAGTTTTGAACTTAGAATTCTTTGCCAACAAAACGGTAAACAACATTAAGAGTTCCATTGAACCTTGACATTTCTTTGCTTTCATTCCTCGTCGTTCTCATAACTAACCGTCTGTCAGGTTCAGAGAGAGAAACATATCATTCCTTGCACTTTACCTTTGTGCCAGGTTGTGTTATATTTCAGGATATACCGGACTTCTATCGCGAGCTTATTATGTTGCTACTGTTCAATGACTGACGTTTCGTGTGAAAGCTTCATGGATCTTGAGGCGTGAATGCCACAGTAAAGTATGACGTAACTTTTTGCCATAATTTCGTCGTATATACTTTATACATTCAGCAATCAGTGTCATCACTTGCTTTTGAAGTAACATTTGATCTTTTCTTAACCCGGAAATGTATAGTTGTGGGTCATTTCAAGTACACCTGTGCGCCTAAGCTTAGGAGTGCGAAAGCCAAGATTTGTTTTCAAAAGAGCGTCTTGCTTTGTTCCAGGTTTGCTTTACCATTGCTTTATTTGAAAATGCGCAGGTTTTCCAAGGAAATAATTCTTAGCAGTTTTTAGAAGATTTAACATCAAACATTGAAAAGGCGGAGAAAATGCCATTACTGTTGAAAGGCAAAGTCGACAGACATTATTTACGAATACATCACGGTGTGTTTCCTCATTTTAGGAGTACGTAATGTGTTGCATTGAAGAACGCGAAATTAATGGTTCTTTGTTCTCAATTGTACTGCCTTCAATTATGCTTTTTGTCTGCCACAGATCTCGAGTAAAAATAACAATAAATTCCTTAACTTCCTCCTGGCGACGGAAAATATCAAAATAAGAAGTGGAATCCAGGTGAAACAACTATTGTGAGGCTGCACAATGTATCTATTTTGTATATTGTCAGTCAACTGTTCAAAATACATAATTCTTAATTCTAAGAAATATCGCTGAATCAAATTCTCTGGTTTGAAGTTCAAACAGCTTGTATATGTTGATTATTTTATCTGGGTTTCACGGCACGGGGAAACAAGGAATCTTAATGCGCATTTCTCTTAATTTACCTAAAACCATTAAAATCTATCTTACATGGGGAATTAAACTCCAATATAAGGAGACCTGAGTTTTTCCTAAATGTTTCACGGAATTCCTTGAAATTAAGTGTTGATAAAGACGTCATCGATGTGTAGAGTCTAGAGTACATCTGCTACCAATTGAGTTTAGAGTCAACAACTTTTTGTAATAT
>JBCAUG010018345.1:0-25070 GCA_038406175.1 Haplosyllis leylae
TTTGACATTTGACATCTTTTTGACAATTTGACATCTTTTTTAACTTAAACCACCTCAGCCCGTCACAGGGCTATTTTCTTGTTCTATTACGCTAAGTTTGTATGTATTCAGTTCAAAAGAGAAAGATATACATTACAGTAACCTAAGCTTAAGATATAACTTAAAGTAGCCTAAGTTTAAAAATTTATGTAGTCTGGACTAAGACGAGCAAGGTGTGTCCATTGCACTACGTGTTTACAAAAGTGGAACATCTAATTCGAAAAATATTTTTCATCTGTCTTTGGACAGATGTTTTTCTTTTATCATGGTCTCAATATATGTTAAATGATAAATGAATGCAGCCAAAATAAATATTTAGTAATGATTTATTGAAAGAGAGAAAGATGGACTATCAATAAATAAAGCTGTAGATGACGAAGCTTTTTCCTCAGGAGATGGTATATTTTAAGATATTCCAAACGATTTCTTTCTTATTAGATCCACATCCTGATTGCCATTATTTAAGCCAATAGGTCGTGTGTGCATTTATTTCACTCAGTTTTACAGTCTTAAGTGGATAAATTACAATAAATGTGGATAGTTTTGTAAGGAACAAATACATTTCCCATTGATCCAGTAACTGCATTAGCACCACAATACTTAAAACAATTAATCCTCTTTTGTGTTCAAATCCAATTTTCCCCCACATTTAGTGGAATTGCAAGAAATAATTGAGAACAGCCGTAACAATTAAAAATTTCATTGTATTGTGGACAGAAGATTGGTTTCACTGATGATATTTCTTACTTATTTTATATGCTGTTAAATGATTAATGTTGAATTTTACTTTTAAGTTTCACTGCTTACATTATTAAAGTGGACAAATAAAGATTTAAGGAGGTTTAATTGAAAAACATTGTTCTCATTTCATGTCACATCGAAGTCTGTAAATGTCCTTCATTGACAATTTAAAGTATTTATTTTAATTGGCAAAGCAACACAAATATCCATTCAAGACATCTTCTTCCTAATTGAATTGGATATTTCGGATTTTCAGTAATATTTTAGAATTAGAAATTTCTCAATAACTGGCCTACTATCATGTTTTTTAATTTGCCTGCACATCCCACACAGCCAGTAAAGAATACTGTACATTTTTACTTTCAAATATCTTACCTGTTCCTTACATGTAGACAAACGAAATTAATGGGCATGGAAGTAGTAGCGAAATCTTTTGTAAGTACTGTAGTCAAAGGGAGTTTATCGCTGTGTAATTTTCGTGGGAATGAAATAAATTGTCACATCTATATATTAGTTTTCTCATTGTGGTGTGACAAGACTTCATTGTGGAAACAAAAGTATAGTCACTATTCCAAATATAAACTTAAAAGTTTCAACAGTCCATCACTTTGGAAGGAGGGGGGGCTGGAATTTGCACAACGTCCGTTCCAAATAGTTCATTAACTTGTACAGATAGTGGCGAAAATAGATATATTTCTTCAATTCTTTCAATTATTTTCAATTTCTACTATTTATTCATCACACATGTCACAACGGATAACAAATAAAATTTAATTATTCCATTCTCCAGGTACTTGTCCTTGCTTAGTTCATAATTAGTATTCATTGACACATAGCATCAACAAAACAAAGAAAGGAAAAATTAATAAATGCAGATCCATCGCAAAACTTCTTTTACTACAAATAAACACGAGTTTTATCATTACCTACAAACAATTCTACTTCCAATGTCCATCGCAAAATTTCAATGACTCCATCTACTATCATATTTCGCAACTAACAAATCTAGCGAAATCTTGATTTGGTGAGCTTATTGTTAAATTGGTGGAAGCATGAGTGCACACACGAACAGTATTTTGTTTCAATATCTGCAAGTCTTGATAAAAGTACGATAGCGTTCATAATATTTGTGTTTCTATTAATAATTCAGAATATCTCCTGGTATGTTATCACTGGATACTTCATCAACCATTGTGGATGTGGACGACCCCGGCGAATTCCCCATGGACCAACTTCTTTTGAAAATCACTGCTGGGTTTAAAAGGCAAAATGTTGGGTTAGTGATCTCCATGGGTGGTTATCCCCGGAGGGGAAATCCTGAGTCCGCCAGTTCTTGAAAAGTAACAAACAACCCAAGCATCCATGTGGTGATGTATATGATCCAAAGCATAATTATAACGTTTACGTTCCCTTGGATATATTGTGATAAAGAGGTGTATCTAGTATGTAATCACGCTTGTGACACTGGGTGGTTCCCCATTCTGATGTTTCTGGTGATAATTTGGGAAAGACATGAGGTATTCTGAAATTGCCTGTAAGTGAGCAGTAGTCCTTGCATCCCATGACGTTTTTGTACTGAGGACTGACACCTCGAATGAATGTCACAACTGTTGATTTACAATATCTGAAACTTCTGCACCAGTGCATAAATTCACAGTGCACACTCACAAGTTTTGAACTAAAAGGTAATTTGGCAAGTTATATTCATCACAAAAATTGTAATTTGCATCACATTTATTTGACTATATTATCAATTATTGCCTCATTACTAAAGTACATGATAACTATCATAAAAGTGATTGTATTTTTTGCGCTGACTTGTCTTTGAATTACTACTAACTGAATCATGGAATTCCTCTTTTGTTAATCGGTTAGAGATAGATGTTTCCCGGGTTTACTTCAGTTGTCTAAATGCGATTTCTTCATTTCACCACAGTCACGGACTCCCAGAATACTCGTGAGTGCCTTCTTTTGGAAATCTTTTGTAAACTTACAAAGTCGTAATTTTAAGAAAGTGGTATCTGTAGGCAACACAGGCAACAACAATTTTTACTCCTTATTTCTCTGTATAGTTTGTTTGAACATAACAACGCAAGACTTTAATCGACATCTTTTGCATAATGTGAATTTTTAAGGAAAGTACAACAATTCTGAGCTTTCTGAAAAACCAATTGGACATGTTTTTTAATGTTTGCAATGAACTTTATAATGTAGATCCATCAGAAAACTAGTAATCATGTAGTCCATTGATTGTAAACTTCCTAAGGGGGAATAGTATGTAGTACCAAACTGTCCCAAGTATTTTCCCAAGTAGTTAAATATTTACAATAAACATGTTTTCTTCCAACTTTCTAAGCTGTCCAAATCTATGACACGGACACAAGTACAGATCTATCTACATTAAAAACAAATTTGTCCATGGAATCATATTGCAACAATTCTTTGGGTCTTCTTATGGTTATTGTTGTTTAGCTTTTTTATTTTAGTTCTTTCCATAACGTTTATGCCACATTTGTCTCTGGCAGATTGCTTTCTCTGATGGACCATTTCTGAACAATCTCATCACAGTTAATCCCAACCTGCAATGGTAATAATTTCAAATGTTACTTGCGGTATCTTTTTCTAGGTGCACCATTAGTTACAGAAGTATGCACTTCCTATCAGAAATATTTTAATGAACAAAACACTAACCATTGCTTCTCCAAGATCTTCGCTAACTTCGGCCAGAGTCTTAGGGTCGTCATGGTGAACAACTGCTTGCACTATGGCTTCTGCTCGTTTCTTAGGGTTGGAACTCTTGAAGATTCCAGATCCAACAAACACTCCATCCACGCCCAATTGCATCATCATCCCCACATCGGCTGGTGTAGCTGAAAGATTAATGGCGTTTCCTCTCTTGAGATAACTTACGGAATAAAACCTACCATACCAATTAACTAAAAATTCAATTGGTACCAATTGTTTAATTGTATAAGACAGACTGTCAGAATCAGTGCAATTCACAAGACTTCAAAACATTTTATGTTTGTAACTCACCAATTCCTCCTGCTGCAAAGTTCACCACTGGAAGTCTCCCCATCTTGGCAGTTTGTTTGAGAAGATCAAACGGAACCTGTAGTTGTTTCGCGTACGAGTAGATTTCTGCCTCATCCATGGCTTGTGCCAGTCCAATCTCTCGCTTGATGCATCTGGCATGTCTTACCGCCTCAATTACGTTTCCTACACGTCAAAGTCGCATTTGTAATTGACAATTTTGTAACTTTAAATAAATATGTTCTCCCTTAAATTAGATCCCATTTTAAGTTCCGAAGAAACGTAGCATTGTTAACAGAAACTTGTGATTCAGCCAAATGGCATGATACAGGCATGAAAAATTATTGTATGAATCAGTAGGTCATCGCAGAAGTAGATCTAGTTATCGCAGTAGCTCTTCGCAGAAGTAGTCATCGCAGGTCTTCGGGCCTTGTTTGTAAAAGATCCACCATTAAGGTGATTAAAAGTATCTTACCGGTTCCAGCTTCACCCTTAGTCCTGATCATAGCGGCTCCCTCAGCTACTCTCCTCAGCGCCTCTCCGAGGTTCCTCGCTCCGCATACAAA
The DNA here is from genome assembly GCA_038406175.1 of Haplosyllis leylae. NCBI lineage: Eukaryota > Metazoa > Annelida > Polychaeta > Phyllodocida > Syllidae > Haplosyllis > Haplosyllis leylae. Next base: position 4,380 of record JBCAUG010018345.1, read on the forward strand.
GGGCGATGTGAACTTACGCTTGTCTATGTGATTCTCTGCATCGGCTGGGGTCAATACTGAAAAATTCAAAGTTGAAACTATAAATCATAACGAAGCAAGAAAACCCACGCACGCTGAAACCGTTGACGTTCAATCTGGGAATCAGGGTAGGAATTTCTCTTCTCCGCTGATAATGACTTCTCATGGCCAAGCAATGCCTTGAGGATTAGTCGGTCAGACCTTTAACCTTGAGTCGAGAATATCACATTTGAAGTTGATTTTTTTGTTTAAAGTTGACCTTTGAAATTTTGCAAACACTGCATACAAAATCAGATATGCGTGAACTACCTTCAGATTCGTCTATCATATCAACGCCGAGAGCTTCCAGGATCTGAGCCTCAACGAAGTGACCAACTCTGGACTTTGCCATTACTGGGATTGTAACTGCCGCCATAATCTCTTTGATTCTCTGAAATCACGAATACTTATTAATTTCAACAGGAAAATTGATTTAAAGGAATTATTCATTCAAAAACATTGGCGAAGTAAATCATGTGCAATTCTTCCAATATAGATTTAAGTCATTTTCTTTTATCAATCTGATGCATGAAAACCATCACAAATTTATACACTGTGATTCATATTCCTTTACACTAACAGATGTTGCAAATTAATTAATATGACATAGATCTACAGATCAGTGCAAGATACCCATGAACTTCTTAAATATTTTCTATTTTTGCGAAGTCACTGGTGATGGTAGAGGTTCGATCGACTGTCCTTTTTGTGATGATTTTGTCTAAAATGGGATATTGCTGAATTCTGGTGAATTAATAGATCTACCAAAAAGTCTAATTTTAATTTTCGCCCAAACATCTTATAAAAATAATTATATTATGATCAATGAAAAATAATCTGTGCTAGATTTAACCTTCGGGTCGCACATCCTGGCCACACCTCCGTCCTTTCTGATGTCTGCGGGTACTCTCTCTAGCGCCATGACTGCACAAGCCTACAAAACCCAACCACAATATTTCAAAAACAATAAAGCACATGGTTCTAATATTAATATTCATCAATATCTTTGGGGTTTATTAAGCATAATACTCATAACATATGAAAATTTGCTTCACAATTTCGAAATGCATTGAATGAGGGGTCTAGCACTTCGGTCAATCTGGACCATGTCACAGATGAGAATTGAACAGCAAAGTTTCTTATGATCGTCATAAAAAATATTCCAGGGTGTTCAAAAACTTAAAGGTTACAAGACTTATTTAGAAATTGCGTTGGTGTTTGTATGGAATCAGGTGTGTGGATCCAGCTGTCACTCATCATGATTGAAAATGTCTAAAATTTCACTCAGTAGTTTTAGTTTGCATATTTGTCATATGTGAATCAAAGACCATATTGATTTCTATTTGAATTGTTGAGAATACGCTCACATACTAGTCAATGATACAGTATGTGCAGCGTGATTTTTGTTTTGAATTACATAGAAGTCGAAAGGCATAAAGAGAAACATACCCCAGCTTGTTCTGCTATCTTGGCTTGTTCAGCATTGGTTACATCCATAACTACTCCTCCTTTCGCCATCTGAGCCAATCCAGATTTCAAAGTGAACGTTCCTGAAAAAACATAATTTCTATTTCACTAAAAAGGTAATCCTAAATTAAAAACTCCACAAACATTGAAATAATTGTTAAATTTACACTAACTACTTGGGTACATCACCAGAGTTGGTTTGGCTGGTCCTTGTGGCTTCTGTGTTAATGTTTTCAAGTGACGAACATGCTCCCTGATGTCATTCCACGACATCTTGATGGATATTCGTTATCCAAGCGTTAATGAAATAGTAATAAACTTGGAAATTGCAGTCGGAAATATGTTAGGTGTGAAATATGTAAATGACTTCAGCACAGCTGCACAGATGTTGATGATATAATAAGCATTGTTGCTCTTTACACGGATGGTGCCTGGGAAATGACTTTATGGCAAAGCACAAAAAGTGATGGTTTTTCTGATTGCTTATAATACAATTTGCTTTTTTACTTCGACAAAAATTACTGTCTGCCCATGCCATTCATGGGAACATTCACTGCGGCAGCAGATACTAGAACTACTCATCTGAAGGAAGATGCTGAACGCTTTTGGACACGGAAAATCAACATTGTTAAATCACTGAATCAAAGTATTGAAAAATGAATTTTTTGTACAGATCGGTATTGATCTGGAAATCATTCTTGTTACAGTCATTCATTGAAACTTCATTGAAGATCACAAATAAAAAGATGGAAATTACGTAGGCTTTAAATGCTGAGGAAACGTTGGTTCGTCATTAGGGATTAACGTAAAACATGGCGTCGCAATTGACAAATGGGCACTGTTGTTCCAGGCATTATTGTTGAGGTGTCTATGGATAAAATAGCATCGCGGTAATCTCCGTGTAGATGATTGGATAGCTGACTTCATGTTCACTTCCGGTAATGCTCATTGGTTTTTCTTCTTACACACAAAATGCACAAGATTGTCAAGAACATTTTACCGATGATACTTAAGTTTGTTACCTTTCATGCCCAGTTGACCAACAACGGCCCACATGAAAATTTTTTTATCCACTTTTCATTACCAAACAGCAAATAAGCTGTATAATAAAGGAACTTTTTGTGTTCCGTAGCCAGAGTTTGTTTCAAGAAATGCTTCGGACAATGTTTTACTCACCAATCAGTTGTTCTGGAGTTGGTTTTGATGTGTCTTTCTCTGTGGCAACTCCTAAGCAGATGTAATTAGTATACGTATATTAGTTGCAAACTAACGATTCATTCAACAATAGTCAAACTGTTGATTTTTTATCTTAATTTTAGGCTCGAGAGCAGGTTCGAAATAGCTCTCAAAATCTCTTAGTAACATACACCGTGTTTGACAAAGATCCTTACAACTGTTTCCAAATGACATGTATTTTACCTTCCAATAGTCTTAATAGAATTCAAATTTACTACATACCATTTTGTACTCCTGGTAAGAGAGGCATATTCAATGCTGTCGACTGGACAGTTGAGAATGAAAAGAAAGTTTTCTATCAAGCACTCAGTTTCTCAATACTAGATCGCAGCTGCAGCAGCGGTGACAGTCTCCTCTGTAGACTGGTATTTATCTTCAATCCGGATTATTCTGGATTCAGTCAATGCCCTTGTAGGAATGGGAGGATGCTTCTAGGTCGAATTGATGGATGTCTCGTGTAGTGTTGTAAGTTAGTAAGCATAGAGTTCAATTTTATCGCACTGTATGACGATGGCCAATAACCTGTTGACAAGATAGCTGGCTCAGAGAACAATGCACCCTTATTGACTCCGAGTTGGCTTTATAAAAGATCTGCCAAAATCTTGCTTATATAAAATTTAGCACTTAGTGGATTCATATAGTAAAACTGGTTTGTTGAGGTAAGGAATTAGATTACATGGTTATGGTCTACTGGCACCTGCTATGATTGTGATACTTTGTAACAGTACTAATTTTACGAGTTCAACTTTACGTAAGAAATAAACAAAATCATCACTCTTAATTCCTGTTGTAGTTCGATAATTATTAATCAGTTGAGTGAATAACAGATATCATACGTGTGATGCAACATGCATGACATGGCTCTTTTCCCAAGGGAATGGTATCTTGAAACGAACGATTCAAGTGTGCACAAATAGAGTATTATCAGGCAATAACAATTCACATTTATCTTATCATCAACAAAGAGTGTATCGCTAAAGGTGGCTCATGTAGTTTACATAAAATAGTGTCTGCAGTAAATGTGTTACAAAATAGGATTGTATAAAGGCATTATATGGCGTGCACTTGAATGACCTTTGCAGTGATTAACTAACTTCACAGTAATTCGATGGTGACTTTGCTTTTTACGTTGCAATTGTCTTCAGGGTTCAGTTACTCGGAAAAATACGAAGTATATACCAGACCTCTGACGGAAAGAATTCTGATTAAAGGTAAGGTTTATTTTTCATAAATGGTCAGCGTCATTAAATACTAACTTTTTAGGGTGTCGATTCTAAGCACACTTAGGTCTTGAGAAGAGTAACGTTATGTTAAAATTTTATTGAAGAGCTCCACATGAGACCATATATATGGTCATGGGAACGCGTCTGTATCTGTATTTGTTCGAAAAAGTGTCGAGAAAGCTCTCGATACAAAAAATGTTCCTAGAATGTTCTCGGTACAAAAAAGTTGTCCCCAGATCATTCTCGGCACAATATATTTTTGTGCCTAGAGTGTTCTAGGAACAACTTTATAAACATTTCTAGAAAACTCTTGGTACAATAAATGTTGTACCTAGAATGATCTAGGGACAACTTGTTTTGTGCCTAGAACATTCTAGGAACAACATTTTTGTACCTAGAGCATTTAAGGAACAACTTGTTTTGTACCTAGATCATTCTCAGTACAACTTAATTTGTACTGAGAGCTTTCTAGGCACAACTTAAGATGCCTAGTGTGATCTAGGAACAACTTGTTTAATGCCTAGTGTGATCTAGGAGCAATTTGTTTAATGCCTAGTGTGATCTAAGAACAACTTGTTTAATGCCTAGTGTGATCTAGGTACAACTTCTTTTTGTGCCTAGAGTGTTCTAGGAACAACTTTTTTTGTACTGAGATCATTCTAGGAACAACTTGTTTTGTGCCTAGAACATTCTAGGAACAACTTTATTTGTACCCAGAGCTTTCTAGGCACATGTTTATTCTAGGCACAAAAAAAACAAAAACCAGAATAAAGTTGTTCCTAGATTGCTCCTGGGAGAAAATAAAGTTGTTCCTAGAATGATTTTGGTACAAAACAAGTTGTTCCTAGAATGCTCTAGAAAAGTTGTTCCTAGAATGTTCTAGGCACAAGTTTTCTCTAGAACCCATTCTAGGTACAACTTATTTTGTACCGAGAGCTTTCTCAATATGTTTTTAAAGTTGTTCCTAGATCACACTAGGCACTTAATTAGATTGATTCCTAGATCATTCTAGGAAACAATTTTTTTATTTAGATTCGTCCTAGATCATTCTTGGTACAACATTTTCTGTACTGAGAGTGTTCTCGGAACTTTTCGTAACAGAAACAAAACAGATACAGAAACAGTTACATACGCGTTCCAGATCCACCTAAAAAGGTGTGTCTGAAACAGGGCATTTCTATTGGGTCCAACCTCCCTGATAAACTCTACAGAGAGAGTAACTATGTGAAAGGACAAGAAAAATTCACTGTGATCCTATATAAGCTATGGTAAAGCTTAGTAATGTAAGAAGGGACTTCTGTGGTGTTGTTTAAAAGTATTTTTGTGATAGGAATATTTGCATTAATTAGTGTGGTGCCGAAGTTGGTTACGCAAAAACAGTCTTCATACGAACACATTTTACAATCTTTCACTTTTGGTGTTGGTTTGTTCTACAGTTTGCTTCCATTCCGAAGAAGTAACTCCAGTTTATTTTCCATCTGTTTTAAGCAAACGTTCTCAGGGATGGTCTCCATGCCATGGATTTGTGAGAAGCAACAGCTGTTTGCAAATTGAATCCCTACACACTAAAATAAGCTTCAATAGCTCTGGAATTTCTCCTCTTAGCCAATTAGAATCTTGTTTCCTGAATGACACACCGCGTTTGGAAGGAAAAGTACCTCTGTGTGATGAGAAATTCTAAAAATGCTAGTTTCCCAAAAAGAAACGCAGTTGTGACTTGATACCTTCCTGTTTCAGTGCAGTTAATAGGACTGTTTAAAGACAAAGAGTATGATGAAATATCGAACACAAATATTTTATGTTCACCAAAGCATAACAAATGCACATGTTGATATCGGACAATGTGTGATGAAATCAACCTTCACCTCGGTCCCTGCACTGAATTCCTAAATAAAGATAACAGTTAGTCAACACCCTAAGTAAGGCCTAATCCACCACAGAAGAGAAAATTGCTGAAGATTTACATTTTGAGGCAATATCCATGCAGTAGATGACAGCTGGCTTGAGTGACGACTTCAACATATGGGTAAACTGTATGACTTTTATTAGAGTTACTTGTAAAGATGCATACAGTGGGCGAAAGCGAAAGCGAAGGTGAAAATTTCTTTTGATCTTTGCCGCCAATTAGTAATAGACTTTCTGAAAATCCATTCACTTTTGCTCAGTGTAAATGAGCCTGAATTCAATCAAAACTGCATATTGTCTTTGTCAAAGACTTTATCAGGATTATATCAGATGATTGAAAAAGCAACTAGTATGTACGCAGCCAGTGTTATTCAGAACCGTTGTTTCACTACGCCATAATACACTGTGTTCCACTTACAATGAGTAACTTAATTCACAAAAAATTGCTGATTGTAAGAGGTACTCATTGTAACTGATCTTTTTAACATTGATATCAAACAGGAGGGTTTTTTTCTGATTGGAAAAATTGCTCATTGTAGCTGGGTGCTCGTTGTAATCGAATTCGTTAGAAGCGGGACCCAGTGTAATTCATCATAAGAATAAACTCTTATCCGTGTAAAGAATTGCGTATTGTTTTAATCGGTCTTCTTAGCCAATCCTGCATTACAGGTTTCTAACGATGGCCAGCACGATTAAGATAGGAGTTTTAGTATTACAAGGCGCGTTTGCTGAACACGAGTACGCTTTACAGAAGTGTCTAGAGGCTGGTCTAGAAGAATTCAAAGGAATAGAATTAAACATCGTGAAAATTAGAAAACCCGACGACCTACAAGTAAGGCAAAATCAGCGTAAAATATTATCCCATCCCAGATCACACTAAGAAAGTGTTTCCTTGAAAAGTAATAAATGGGAGGAAATATGTTCCACTTTATGTCTGGTAGGGCTGCAGAGGTTTAATAATTCCGGGAGGAGAAAGCACAACTATGGCTATATTCTTGAAGAGGAACAACTTTCATGAACAACTGGCAAATTGGATCTATGGTGAGGAACATTAATATTAGTGATGTCTTTACAACTGGATTACACAAAATGAGTATAATGATAGATTTTAATGCAGAAATTGTGTAAATGTAGTTACATTTCAGGAAATGGACAAGGAAAGCCTTTTGTATGGGGCACTTGTGCGGGGCTGATACTTTTATCAAACACGATTGAAGAAACCATGAAAGGAGGACAACTGAAGGTGAGCAATATACCTCATGTGTCAATTCAAAATATTCACAAACCTTTCCGAGATGCTGTGCTGAATTTTACAGGAAATTTAAATTACGTGATCAAGGGTGGGCAACTTTCTTATGGTCCATTCACACCAAATTTTTATCAACCTAAAACTATTACGATTGTGAATTGCAGTCGCAATCATGGAAAAATGGATACACAGCCCATTCTTGAACCTAATTGTACTCACAAAAAGCTGGTATGAATGCATCTATAGGGCACAGTACAACCCAATAGTTTTAGGTTGAGAAAAAAGTTGATGTGAATACTCCATTAGCGAGGGTTATTGAATAATGATAACGATGACTATGCAGAAGACAAGTATGTTTGTCCATCCTTGATATTTTCCAAGTAAGAGATGATGTCGAAGAGCCAGTAACGTAGATTCATATCTTTTGCTTTAGATTGGAGGCATTGACATCACAACTACTAGGAACGCCTATGGCAGACAAACTGAAAGTTTTGAAGCTGAGGTTCAGTTAAAGTCACAGCAACTAATAAACATGGCAACAGAAGGTCTGACGAATAGATAAATATGTTTTTTGAAGTGATTTGGTATAAAATTTGATTCCAGACCACCAATTTATTTCAAATATCAAAAGTTTTAGTGTACTTAACTTTCCTCTGTTTATCCCTCAGGACATTCTGGTAAAGATAAATATCATGGTGTATTCATACGAGCCCCTGGCATTAAATCTGTGGATAGTGATAAAGTTGAGATTCTAGCCACGCATGACACATCCGATGATGTTAGGTAAAGTCTAAAATCTCCATCATGGCATATGGCATATTGTCAAAAATATAGACGTGTTGTAGATTACATCTACAAAACATTAAAAAATTACCTAACGGAGCTTAAGAAGATATTGGTAAACAACTTGTTGCAGGACAACCTTCTTATCTGCCCTTTTGATTCAAAAAATTGTGAAGACCAATCTAGCAACGGCATACCCACCTGCTAGGCCTTTGAATAAAGTATCTTCTTTATCAATGAATTCTCAACGTTTCTATTTAAAATTATGCATCAACGGCCAAACAAGGATTATTTCCTAAATTTGTGGATAACTTTGATCTCATACCAGACTACTTCTTGGTTAGCTGATACAGAAGGTCTGCATTTCAGGGATTTTGTCAAAAATCTTGTTAGCCTATGAAAAGTTGCACTTGAAGTAAACGCTGTTTTTGGCTTGCCAAAGAAGTGCAGAATGACAACAAACGGCAGATAAACTTTATTGACAGGGTAATAGCTGTGAAGCAGGAACACATGATGGCAACTTCATTCCATCCAGAACTGACTGAAGACTACAGATGGCACGCATATTTCCTTCACCACGTCCTACAAACAATGGACGAACGGGGTTAAGTTATTCAACGTTCTTCATCGAAGAATCTGCTATAGATTTTTACTGACTTCTTTCTGCATGTGATTAATTATTGCCCTTGCTTCTGTCAAGCAAATTCAGATTTAGATGTTTATTATACAGCGACATTTAGAGATAAACTTGGGCAGACATAAGTATCCTTATGAACAGGTTCATGTTTTATTTACATTTAGTGTTTATTAATGTGGACAATTGTGATAGTTCCCGAACTGAAATGAAATACTCAAACACTATGATTACAAACTCAGCGTTTTATTTCCAAAGCGTTAACATCTTCAACAACTTTTAGTGTACAGCAATGGTGGAGAAGCAACACCAAGCAAAAAGATATACTTTTGTGAGTATCTGAAATGCCCAACAGTTTGAACATTACGAACCATTGTTATTCTGAAACAACCGTGTTGTACAAATTTCAACCTGCATAATTTACATACTTTCTACACAACTTGCCAGTCAACTTTTTAAGATTAATACTTTCAAAGATACATTAGAGAACTACTTTAGACTATGTTTTCTTCGGAAGAAGATGCATTAATATAATCACAGGTGAAGCATGCAGGACAGGTTTTAGCACTTACAAAAAAAGGAAATTTGAGCCAAAATTGCCCAAAAACATTTAGTTGCTAAAATATATTGCCAAACTAACGCTTTGGCTTCCCATTAACTGTGACGGATCCACGACGGAGACAGCAGTTTTCCTTGAAGGAATGTCACCCCCCCCCCCCCGTCGAGATCTGTCAATGGTCAATGAGGTTGGAACCATGTATGTTAGTTATGTACATAAAAGTAATTGTTAACGTTTAAAAACTTGAGTATTAGACCGCATGTGTGATGCTTTATATGGTGACGACAGCAGTAGCACAAAACTGATCGATTGTACAAATTATAAGAAACGTATGACATGTATTTTGGTATCTTTTGTGAGTATCTTTTGTGTTAAAAATGACGAACGACTCAATTAATACAAGGAAAGTAGCCAACTTGAAAACATGGTTTCGGTTCATTGCACAAAGTTACTTGACATGTTACCATGATGAGGACATCCTGCTTTGACACTGACTTCGTTTCACAAATGAAGTTGACTAAACTTCCCTTAATTCATTCGAGTTTTTTCTACATAACACACATCTGACATTCCTGGCATTTTTGTACAAAACTGACAACAGGGCTTTAAAGTTTCAGCAAAAAATAAAGTTGCCCCCAGTGGCACAACACCAACCATCACTGGATTAGAATTCTAATGCCTTATCCACTCAACCAATTTGTCATTCCTTAGTCTCAGATTTTCAGACCCTTTTAAGGTCCTCTATTGAATCTAGAAATGATCCAAGCCCAAAAGGTGAAGTGAAGCATGAAACAAAGTACATTTTTAGGATCTTCTATTCAACATATATCTGGGTGGCAGAGTGGAATAGGCATCTGCCTTCTAATCCATAGATGGTTGGTGTTGTGAGTTCCATTCCCACTGGAGTAAACTTTATTTTTTGCTGAATTTGAAACCCCTTGATGTCAATTTTGTGCAAAAATGCCAGAAATGTCAGATTTGTGTTATTTAGGAAAAACTCGATTACTTCGTCACATGCTACGTTTTGTTGTGAGTGAAAAACTCGTAGCACTGCGTCGCGGTGGGTCGACATCTGGCGTTCTCCGACCAGCACATGCGCAGAGTCTCACACCAGTCAGCTGACGGGGGTTGTGGCTTTGTCAGACTGGGTCTTGCACCTGCAGGAATACAAAAAAAAGTCCCACTTTGGTCAGAACGAGAACAACGAGCATATTTCTCTTTCAAAAATAATTCTTAAAAAATGTTAATCAAGATTCAGACAGAAGAAATTTTGTTTCTACCAAACAGCCAATCAAAATATTACACGAGCTCAACGGGGCTTGAAGGTTTAATGTTTGAGTGGTGTCTATTGCCTGAGCAAAATAGGCATAGTTTCTTTCTGGACCTCTTTTGATGTTCTTCAAGTGAGAAATGCAAGTCAAAAATTGATGTGTTCACCAATTGATGCAGTATTTATTTGGGAAATATAATACTTTGAAACATTTATGAAAATTTCAGAGATATCCAAAAGTCCATTTGTGAGTAATCACACCATAAACTTGTTACAAGTTCTATTTATTTACTTTAACAACGATTCCACGACTTTTTTATCCCTTGACAATCAAACTCCCTGACAATCTTGGACTTTTGCTGATGCATGTTCTGGGTTTTAATGAATAAAGTAATTCTTCACAACATTAATGTCCAAGCCGTGGGTTCAAGAACAAAATGTGAACACTCTTGTGTTATTGGACACTAATGTTAAGGCAGTTCTTTGAAACCCTGACGTGATAACACCTTACATTTTATAATAAATAAATAGAAAGAGAATGATATCTTCAAATATTATTACACATTTGAAACCGTCTGTAAAGTTTCAAGAAGTTTCACCATGCCCAATTTGAGAAATGTTTAGTTTGCCATTGACTTCAATGAAAGTTTGGGTCATCTTTGTGATGTGATCACTCTCCAATTGGCAGGTGAATGTTGTTTAAAATTTCACAAATGCCCGAGGAAATTCTTCTCAACAAACAAGTTATGTTAAATTTTTTGAATGGTTGATCCCAAAGATCCCTTAATGTATTTAACCCAATAGAACTGTAATCAATTGCATGCGTTCCGATGGTCAACTACAATGTATTCTATTAGTCAATGAGCCATTAAAAGTATTTGGGGAGAAAAGTGGCTCTTCAAATTTGATAAAGATGTAAATTTTATTTAGGAGAAAATAATTTTTCCAATTATTTGTATTTTAAATATAAACCTTTTGATATTAAAAGCAGTGTATGAAGTTTCAAGACGTTTAACAATGCCAAATTTGAAAAAAAAATCTTTACTGATTTCAATTAAAACTAGATATCCACGAATTTACTAACTTACCAGCTCTAATGGCGGCTTCTAAGCTACCGTGTGCCTGGGCCGCAGGCATAATGTTATCACACACCAATGTACCATACCACAACTCCCAGATGATCATTGATAAGCTGTAAATGTCAGCTGCTTTATTGTACTCCCTTCCCTCAAGAACCTAGAAGGTAGAAAGTCGATGGTCAAACTCCAATTATTAGTGAAGAACGGTCCTTGTGCACAGAGAAGGCTATTTAGAAGAGTTTTCATGAAGTATAACTTCTCAAAGTACACTGGGTCCCGCTTACAACGAGTTTGGTTATTACGAGCACCCGGCTACAACGAGCAAATTTCTTTTGTAAAAATGAACGTTTCTGATTGACATCAGTGCCAAGAAAGTTTGGTTACAATGAGTACCGCTTACAATGGGCACAGTTTTTTTAATTAAATTACTCACTGTAAGCGGGACCCGGTGTAGAGTATTACGGCTGTAAGAAGGTTTAAGAAGTGCTATCTGATAATGAAATTCTGATCACAGGATTATATGATGTTGTTCTGGACTTGATTTTACCTCAGGAGCGGAGTAGCAGGTGCTACCACAAATAGTACCAGATATGTCTCGTTCAGGTTTCGTCAGACCTACATCAGCCAGTTTGACAACCTCATCTTCATTCAGCTGCGTCATAAAAAGAAAAATGAGCAATTTTGATATATTTTTACCAAAACAAAAATTCACTTAAGGCTGAGAGCGATCAGTATATCTTTATCCTGCTGACACTGAGCAAATTTACCATTATTTCATTTAAAATTTTTAAATGACCTTCTTACCAGGACATTATCAGGCTTGAGATCCCTGTGAACGAGACCTCGTTCGTGTAAGTACATCAGCGCACTACATATCTGACACACGTAGTCACGTATTTTCTTCTTTACGTTTCGGAATATCACTTCTGGAACAACAGCTGAAACACGAAAACAGATCATTTCCCACTACTCAAGACAATCTTCCATTTCTAGTAAATATCTAATCAACAAGAGCATATTACATGTACGACATGGAACCACAAAAAGGTAATGGATGTGAGAACGTTTGAACTGCGATAGTGGGTGTAAGTGGTGTTCGCTCGCTCGTGAGTTTTTTCATTTTTGGTGTGACAGTTGGTTATCAAGCGCTCTTAACGGTTGTGCAGTGACATTCATCGTCACGTCACAGTCAATCAGCTCCAGTCTGGACTCGGGTTTTTCAACCAATAAATTTAACCTGTGTAATGGATTGATGTCTACGAAGGGTCATAGGCTATGGATAGTTCCACACTGTACAATCACATTTATTACCAACAGATTCAAAACAAACCATACACAAAATCGTTTATCGTACTCGACCGACCGTCAATATCACGAAATCCTTGAACTATAACAAAGCCCTTCCATTCAAGGGCAGACAAATTATTATCAAATTATTCGCTTTTGAACATTTGCGCTCATGATGTGCAATATGGAATAAGGCTCAAACATTGATCAATTTACTTTCAGCAGCTGCAATCTTTCCAGGGTTGACCGCTTCTTTACCAATAATACGGAAGCGTAATGTACTGTCACACAGCTCCATCACCATAATGATCTGTAGAGGTCCACCGGGTTCTTTTCGTCGCGCACAGCTTCCATAAAAGCCTATGATATTGTCGTGTCGAAATTTTCTGAGATTTTCCTCCTCCACCAGAATCTCTGTGATATTTCTCTCATTGATCACTTCTCTCCTTATCTGATAATAAAATGTATGAGACATATGCTTCTTTAAAGATGTACTTTAAAATTTACTTCCTCCTAATTAATCACCAGCAGTGAATGGTGATACTTTTTATGAGATAGCTTTGTAAATACATTGTACCAAGTGCAATTTTTTCTGGTTCGGAATTTCAAGAGATAAGAGATTGAAACATACTGAACTTGATAAGTGGGATTACCTTTAAAGCACACTTGCACTGCTCATTATCTCTGATTAAGGAAGCAGCATAGACATCTCCGTATGATCCGGCTGCTATCGGTGGGACGGCTGGGTCCCAGACTGCAATGTAAAATCATTTGAGTTTCTCACGCTTATGTGCCAAATGCATTTTTCACGTGCAATTTATGATTCAGTTAAATATTGGATTAACAAAATTCAAAATGGTTAGTCGTGCTTGCCTAAATCAGGGAACTCTATGTCATATGTGCGAATTTTTTGTGCGTAAAATAGGTCCATTTGTCCTTGAATACGTTGACATTTCTGGAATGATGGCAAATATGTCTCGCATAACATAATCTGGAAGAGAAAATACGGTTTGTTTCTTTCAGTTACATTTGTAGATATCATTTTGTGGAATATTAGCTCTGGTTGTGGAAATTAATTAGAAGGGATTTTTTGTAACCTGAGAATTGATTCTTTGTTCCTGTAACTTCTCTATGAGTATTCTATCGGCTTTGATAATATTTGGTATGGCTTTAATTAATCCATCAACACTAGACGTCACAGTACTCAATTGCTCCCTTATGAGTTTTGACAAATTTTCCTTCTCGATAAAATTTAGCAATGCCTGTAATCAAAAGATGGGAAAACATTGTGTGTTGTGTCAGCAGCTTTGAAAGTGGACTAAGTTGGCGATACAGCACGTTTTATACTTTTCTGAACAATTTAAAAATTGTTAAAAGCTTCGAATACAACCGTGTGCCCCATGAGTGTCCTTGCTCCTCCTTAAGAGCATATAAGGTCAAAATTATATTTTATTTACTCCCACCGTTTCAGAACCCTTAAATTCAAGAGAATAACAAGAACCCTTCACAGACTTTATCATAGACTTACTTCTTCCGTCATAGTGGACATTGCGTCTAGTTTGTTTTCCCTGTATTCTCTCAGCAGTCGCACGTCATGGATTTTGTTTCGTATGGCTCTGCCCGCTGCTACCGGAAGCAAAATGACACCCGCCACCACACCGAGGGGAATGAGTATTGGAGCAGCGACACCGAGAGCTATCTTTTGCTGTAGCGTAAGGTTTGGTTGTCCCCACTGGGCTCTAAGCAGCCTTCAAATTGAAAATTTAAGGAATCTTCAGAATGGAACTGAATGCCAAGCGTATACTTTTGTTGTATAATGTTTCGACTTAGTTATATCTAGATCTATTTAATACAACACAGATTTTAAATTTACCTGAGTGTGTTGTATGAATCTTGCATCCGATTTTTGTTGCCAACCATGTTTCCTTCAATGATCTCCAGCTGATCTTCCAACAAATCAAACTCCTGTTGGAATTTGCGCATCATGTCGCTTTGTATATCCTCGAACACGCCGTTCTTGTTGTCCCAATCACTGACTTCTCTTCGGATCTTCTTGTTGATCTGAAAATTTTGTCAAATGCATGCCCAATGCTTTTCATTCTCTTCTTTTATCAAAAAAACAAATATTCATCGGCAGGAAAGAGATACCCTGTTGCAAAACAATGTTCAAAAGTTCATTTTTGGAATGAAAGCTAAGGTGTTGCAAATTCTCATCATATGTCCTCGATGAGAAAGTTGGTTTTTTTCTTCAAAATACTATGTGGTAAAATTATCCTGTTTACAAAGTCTAACCTTGGCCTGGAGTCTCTCATGAAGCACATCCCAGTCTGTGCCATCCGGACATTCCCCTTCATCATACGTCGTCAGGCGACATCTGGTGACGGGTGATTGTAAATGAGCGATCATTTCTTCACAGGCTACACTCGATCTTGGAAAACATTATGGAAAAAGATGCACAAAACGCTAACACTGAATAATATAATGTTTAAGTATTGCAGAAATTCTTACAGAGTCAAATCACAAGTGAAAATTATTGTTTCATTGAAATGGTGTTCCTTCAGTTGATTCAGTCATGTTAGTGTTTCTGCCTGTTGACTATTTGACAGACCTTTCCTTAACATCCTTCTGTAGTTCCTTCGAAACTTTATCCGCCTCTCTCTCCAGTTTGTCCAACTGATTGTGCAGATATTCTGTCAGTTCCTTTCTCTCTTCTTCACCCCTTGTTTCATTGGCTATGTGGACTCTCAAATGAAAAGCTGATCTTCTGAGAACAGCGGACAACCATCTGTAGTGTCGGTCCAGTTTACAGTTCAAACTGATTGGCAGTAGATCTCTGATCCCATCAAGAAGTTTGGCAAATTCTTGTGTAACATAGCTTGATTCACGAAGTGATTTGGCAGCCTAAATGTCGCGGGAACCAATACAATTATGGTTACCATTACTAGAAATGATCGCACTTTCGGTTGTCCAATCATTTGCACGGTTACTAATTCACAATGTTATTTTGTTCATTAACACCTCAACAATGCTTGGTACAACAAAGTTGATTAGCTTACTGTGCAGCCATATTTGACGATGATTGCTAGAAATGTGAATTGTTTTATTTTCTCTTCATTCCTTTTACTATTTTATTACTATATTAGCATGGAGTATGACTGTAGTTCACCTACATTTGTAGTAGATAGATAGAAAACTTGTTTTTCACTGACACCTCTCCAACATCTCTTCAGTTTGTCCATCGTGTCTTTCCTTACAGCTTCTTTTTCATCTTGCGGTACCTAAATTGCCAAAAGTAGACGAAAAAAATATTTACTTTTCACGTGAAATCATTGCCCTCAGATTGGTGTCATTTAGTTGTACCAGATGATCGATTAACAACTGGAATTGGATGTAATTGTCATAATGTCGAACAATGGAAAGATTCAAAAGTTTGCCTGGTCCCATTTGTTGCAAACAAAAACTGCAGATCTTGGATCAATCATGGAAAGATTATCGCTGTCTTGCTTTGTCATTTCTACCAACAAATCCTGCAACTGAAATAAAGATTGTCATTCAGATATAAGCTAATCTGACAGATCTTTTTTAATTAACAAAAGCACTATCTAATAAATATAAAAAGTAAAATTAGGCTGTGTTTGAAGTGCAGCCATTTAAAGGTATTAATACCCAATTTGGAAATAGATTACCAGTAAGGCTAGCCACCTACCCTGTCAGGCTGTAAGCCTCCAGCATTACCGCTATTGATAACGTAAATGAAAGCAAACGCTGTAGCGAAGTAATCTTTCACCATCTGTGTCATCTGTCTGCTCTCTCCAATACCTGGACTATCCACTATTACTATCCCTCCCTGTTAGAAAAATCAATGCTCAATTTGCAACTTTGATCACAAACTCGTAAAAACTTTCTGTATACGAAGTTTCTATGACTGTAGAATTACAATGAATCATTTATTTGAAAAGTTATGAATGTTACATTCTATTAAATGTACAGAAATACAGAACATTTAAGAGAATGACATTGCTAAGTGTCTTACCTTAAGAAGTGGAAATGGCCAAAATATCTCCACTCTCTTGTACTGGAATGTTTGAATCCTGTCGCCCTTTTGATGCACATAATTGCTCAGTGTTTCGGCCGCGGAGGATTCCGTCAGATCCAATGTCTCAGTTGGTTTGGACTCATCGAGAGGATGTACGATTGCCTAAGATGAGCATGTTTCAATGAGAAAAGAATAAAGGGTTCACATTAATCAAGATTATATGGTGGAAATTAATCATTGTTCTTTTAAGAGAACTTACCCGGGGTTCATGGCCATATTTCAGTTCACAAATGACAGAAGTGCAGCTGAGTAGAGATGTGGGAAGAAGGTTGTGACCGAATATCAGGTTCAATAGACTACTTTTTCCGGCTGACACCTCGCCTGTGTTCAAAAACCGAAACCAGAGCAACAAATTAAGGGCAGTTTGGTCCACTTATTTTGTGAAGGTAAATCGGAGGGGAATCAGAATATTCACTACTCTGTACCGTACTGAAATAAGTTGGTGTATGAACCGAATCCATGGATTAACATACATAACGACATGGTTTGAGTAGGAACAACAGTAGATGCAGACAAAATGAAATTCAGTAGGAAGGTTATTTGCTTGAAGGAATTAAGATCTCCCTTAACAGCGTGTTTATACCTGCAATTAGTATACCGCATTCATTTTTCTGCAGATTGTAGATGTGTTTGTCAATTTCAGCAAAAACTCCAGGTATACTTAACTCGAGCTCCCGTCTGCAAGAAAAAAGGTGATTATCCGGCAAAACCTTTTTATTTTATTATTGTTGAAAGTATTATTACACAACTGCGGGATTGTTGGGTAGGAAAATAAAGTAAGTGTTACTTTTGTTGTTCCTGCTGCTGGACGAGATATTGTTGTGCATCTCTATATAATTGCAGCAATTCTTGTCTATGAGCTCTGTCCTTGTCCAGTACATCTTGCACCAGTTCACATGCCTACAAAAGAAGAACTTACAACCTTATGTAAAGGCAAATATGATGAATGCAGAGAGTCATGAATGTCTGTGGTACACAACGGCATGCAAGGTGACGTAATTTGCTGTTTTCACGCCATTTAGTCACATGAAGTCAATACTAGTGAATCAAAAATTTGTCATGGAGTTCTGGGTAAGAACAGTAGTCAAGACATGTCTGGTGGAAATTTTGTGCTTTAATGATGGAAAACAAGTGATACAAATGGTAACACCTAGAAAACAACATGGCTGAAGTGGATTTGGTGGGCGACGCTTTTAAGATGATGTATGCTCTTGTCTGCATCAAAAGGGGATTGAAAATGCTGCTGATCTAGCACTACTTGTGATTAGTTGGCTTTTTGAGAGATTTCGGAGTGATCAGGTTTTGCCGCAATGGTCGATTCTTTCCCACTGATAATTACAAAAAGCTGTACCCGTCTGGTCCATATACCAGTTAAAAACCTCCCGATGTTTTGGATGCCCAAAAATTGATCTGTAATTTAAGCACACTAGAAATTAGTGGGCACTGAAGTCGGCCTGCTGGAGGGTGAATGGACCTTGCATTGAATTTTAGTGAGTAGAAGTACGTGGGTGTACATGCTTCTTGTCCTGTGGAAGGGTCCTCTAGACTATATGATCGATCAAATTAACTTACATTTGACGTTCTACTGGAACTAACTGGTCGACTCTGCTGTATGTACTGAAGCAGCTTGCATTTGGCCCCTTCCAGGTCAGAAACTCCTTTGCTGTCTATATTCAGCTTCTGTAGCCATTGAAAAGCCGCAAACAAGTCACTTATTTGGTTGATAATCTCCTCATTCAGGTCCTGTTCCATTGCCACTGATTCCTCTTAATGCCTCCGCCGAAACATACTAATGAGTACTCTCAATTCGTGTCTTTCTAACCCATGATTTATCAATAGAGTACACATATGAGGCTACATCACATATGGTAGAATGGGCTATAACAATGACGTAGATGGTAAACAGCTCATGTAAACCCCCAAAAATTACAATAGCGAGTTGCTGCTTGTCTGATGGTGCAGCTCATTCAGAATCGAGGTTTCAGGAATACTATACATGCATCCATCCTGATATTGGTTTTTTAGGGATGCTGCTTACTTGTACAGCTTGCTACTTATATTACCCGTAAAAGTCATCAGACACAAGGCAGCTAAGCAGCTGCAAGCAGCAACGCAAGCACAGCAGTTCCAAAATTGGTTTGCATCCACAGGGGCTTCGTACTCATTCTTACAGTCTGACACAGCAGCAGTGACTTGCAAGGCTATGGGCAAAGCTGTCTTGATCAAATCATATTGGGGCTCACATTTGTCTTAACAGCGTCGTGACGGGTATTTGGTCACTAAGCCGAGGATCGTTGAGATCTAGCTTGGGTCCATTGTGCGGAACAGCATGGTGAAATTGCAGTGCATGCTCTTCCGGATCTCCGAGATGAGGACAGCAGGACGTTTTGTTCAATCCAAATGAACAAATTTACTGAAAGTGCTACTGTGACCAGTGTTTGTGCCAGCCGAATAAATTCTGAATGAAAGTGTATAATTGCATAATATAACAGGAGAGAATCTACGTGTTGGTTCACATCAAGAGGCACTTAGAATATCTATAAATAGTAAAAGAGTCTATTGACTGGGACCACAACTGCTACTTAGAGGTTGTTGCCAAATGGATTTGAAATTGCCAATTGGAAGTTGAGTTTTGTAGTGGATGTTGCCACAACTGTAAATGTGGAGGATTTTGAGCGAAGGATTACAGTAGAAGCTTAGGTACAGTAACACATTAGGAGAGGAAGGGGATTACTGAAGGTGACACGGGCTAGAAGCAATACTCAGAGACGGTTTTGCCGTGAAGTCCCTGTCTCTGCAGGAAATGGATAAAACTGGTTAATGCTATGCCTATACATTGGAATAGCTTGGGTATTGAAGCTGTGTGAAGCAGTGCCATTATTCCATCTCGACAGATCTGAGCCCACTTTAGCCCTCATACTTTTGACATAGATGGGATTTGCTTCTACATATGGCGAACCAATAAAGCAGTTATTGCCTCTTGTAAACTGGAATTTAGCACAAAACGCAATCAGGTAAGAATTTTGTTTGATTTTTATACCAACTGCTGGGGGGAAGATTCAAATCATAGAGATACATACATTGCGATTATGAGAGTTTTTGCGGAACAGGTGTCACAGCCAGTTTTCTATGAAACTGGCATGTAGTTTATGACATCACCTTTAAAAGGACCAGCATTCAACGATTCCACAGTCCACTGGGCAATTTTACGTCCATTTGATTTGCGTCCTCACGTTCATTGATTCTCCTCTACTGCAAAGATCATATGGCATCACTGCAAAAATGATCACAAAGGCTCCAAAAATTTCACTACACCTAGATATAAAGCCTCATTCTGGAATAGTACACTGTACAATATTTGTAGATGTGAATATTTGCTGTTCGTTCAAATTTATCTTCTGACGTCCTTTTGTGAACGTTTCTGTTCCTCTGAGGTCATGTCTAGACCGGACAGTAAATTTCTAGTAGAATAGGGGGATCTGTTTCTGCACAGTGACCAAGAAAAATACTTAGTCAGGACCTGGGATGTATGCTGTGTAGTTTTCGATTATACAATGGATCTATTGTGTTGTTAGTAATTGAAAATGAAGCAAATTTGAATTCTTGTCTACCCAGTGTTAAAGAAGATGAGACAATTGCATTTTGCAGACAGATAGACCAATTCTATATTAGGCAGAATCATTAAGTAGCAAAAGCTGAAACAAGAAGCTGTGTAGAAGCATAATTAGAGAGCTCTAGATTCTTACAATGTATGCTTTTAATGTAAGACAATTACAGGTTGGGCACGGTTAAATCGAAGTCTTTCGTCGGCAAGGTTTTACTTCGAATTAAGTGGAAATTCGAACT
>JBCAUG010018357.1:0-10810 GCA_038406175.1 Haplosyllis leylae
TTGTGACTAGTATGCCTAGCACAGATATCAAATGATACTGTGTAATTATTAAGCAAGATAAGTACTTTAAAATGGAAAATAGACAATACAAAGATTCTTCACTATATTTTTGAAAATAGCAAAAATGTGTGTTTGTATGGGTGACCTGCTTGAAAAAAGTGACCCGGACTTCCAACACCTACTCTACTGCAGACCAGTCACTAAACACAAAAAATGGCTCCCCATCTTCCTTATATTTGTTTCTGTAGTCTGTATATTCTCGGAGGATTTGAAATGGGCAATACCGCTGATCCCTTCCAGCCGTCCCTGAAATTTTCATGAGTTGTGGCTTGTTGTCTGTCCAATGTGTTTTTGATGTCCTTAAAATGAATAATATTTTATTTTTATTATCAGCAATTCGCACATCCCTTGCCATCACGGGATGCATACCAGTAGTCATTTCCCCCACTCAAAGCAACCCATAGTAGGCTGATAAGAAAAGAGCCTTATATAATATTCTCAAATAAGGCTGATTATCATTTTCTTCGAAAAGGACGTCTACTTTGTCCAACATTAACCTTAGCAATCCCTTCTAAATTGGTAACCTTGTTCGTACTTTATTATTTTTATACTTGCAGGCCCTTGTTAAAGAGGTCAATAAATATCTGTCTTCATTGATGACAACTCCGTCATCTCTCAACACTGCTTTAATTGCTGAAATATAACTATTAATAGTGGTGCTTTTCTTGTCAGTCTCCACCAGGTACCCCACAAAGAGTGTCAATCTCTCCTCCCATGTATCAGGTTTCTCATCTAACCTAATGTATAATTCATTAAATTTTTTTCATACAGAATAGTAATTCTTCCAAGTGGACGGTCGATTCTTTCCCCTCTTTAGTTTGTCGATGAGTTGTTCCATTGCCATCTTCGAAATTGTGGATGAAGTCGAAGACAAATCAATTCCCGTACTCTTGTTATCTTGCCTTTCTGAAAGTGAGAAATCCATCCTATTAATTATCAATGTTCCATATTTTTTCAATTGGCCATAATTCAGATGGTAAATTATCAGGATATTGATTCAACCCCTTTTTTCTTGCTAAGGCCTTGAAATGTGTCATTTGCCCTCTACTTAAAGCATAAGAAATTTCATTTTTCTTTGATTCTACATACCTCACGAACACTCTTACATTATATTTCAAACAAAGCAGAGTCATCATTCTTATCAACCTCATACACCTCTTACACTTTCCAGAAATTTGATTGACAGTGCCCTTTACCGCAGTGTTATCGCAAAAAAGATAAATTCTTTTGTTTTTCAATTTGTGAATCCAGGTGAAAACTCCCATTACCAAGGCTACTAATTCTATGCTTGGCTTTTTCTGTTCTAAGAATGACTTATTCCAGAACCCATACAACCAATTTTTTCCAAAATAAGCCCCAAAACCAATTGTTCCTGAAGCATCACTGTAAAAGTCTAATTCTACAGCATCCCTGCTTTCTGTTATGTCAACAAATGGTCTACAAACCACACTTTTATAATCTCCTTGTAAGAAAGTTAGCCACACCTTACAGTCCTGTTTAAATTCTGAGTCTTAGACCACATGGTGGTGTTTTCTTAATTTCTTTTTGTCCACAAGTAAGGTAAATTTCGCGTACATTCTTCTTATGAAGGCTCTTCCTGGGTAAATCGCTTTATTCAAAAAATTCAGGAAACCAGCTAATTTTTCCAAAGTCTCGACAGTTGCCTTCCTTTTACTCAGAACATGGTTCAGCATCTGAATTGCTTTATTTCTCTTTTCTTCTGGAATCGACAAGGTTTTCATAACCCCATCTAACAACAGTCCTAGGAAAACAATTCTTGTGCTTCCGCACTCTGTCTTTTTCTCTGCCACTGGCACGTTTATGAATTTACATAAGTTCAAAAATTTCTTGATCAATCTGTCACATCTCACCTTTGACTCTTCTATATATGAAAAATCATCCAGGTAGTTAACCTGTCTCAGTCGTAGTCCATCATTCAAATACTCTAGTATGTGTCTGAGGCAATTACTAAATCTCTGGAAGTGACTGCAACTGATGCTCGTGCCGAAAGGCAAATTCTTTTCTACAAAGTATTTTTTCTCTCCAGTTTCTGGGTCAGTTGCCTGCATCATACACCATCTCTGGCTTGTCCTTCCCAAGGGAAGGATCCTGAAAGCATTCGACAAATCAGTTTTCCCATAAAAAAGTATTGCCTTGCTTATAAGCAATGACTGTCGTACTGCATCATCCAAATCATTATAATGCACCGAACAAAGCCTACCTGGAGTGTAGTAATTCACCGACCTACCACCTTCCTTAAAATCAAATGACAGATGAAATATCATTCTTGTTTTATTCTGCCCCTTGGCTACTAAACCCAGAGGCGACTGGATGAAATTTGAAAAAGGGATGTCCGATTCACTGAAAGGTCCTGCCACTCTCCCTGCCCTGATTTCTATCATCAGCTTATTCCACAAAACAGTACCATTACCCACACTGAAAGGTAAATTATTTGATTTATCTTGCCTTTCTTCAGGTCCAGTATAGCCAATGTCAAAGCCATTGTTAAAACCATTGACCAAAAATTCAGCCTCAAATTTGTCGTATTTAGATTTCACTAATAGTTGCTTGAGCCTAGCAACATTGACCGGGGTGACCAAAGAATGAAGATCCATGTTTTCAAATTGATCCACAAGTGTGGCTTCCTCTCCGTAATCTCTAATTCCAACATCTAACAAAACATAAAAATTTAAAGGTAAATTTTATAAAACAAAAAAAAAATTTAGTCCGAAAATTCTCTCCTTCTGGGTTCTTCCTTAATTGTCACCTCTTTATGGTTTGTTCCTTTATTTGCTCCAAGCAATTTCCTACATGTCAATGTCCCGTGAACATATTTTTGGCATACTGCACACTTATGCTCGAACTTACAATTAGATCCATGAGAGCATTTTCCAGCATTATACTTGTAACAAGTCTTGCCCTTCTTACCTCCATCTCTTCTAATCTGGTTAAAGCTTGTTCCTGAAAAGTTAGAAACTCCCACTCTTTCTTTTAAACACAAGGACCAGGCCTTGTGCAAAATTACTCCCCAATTCCTCTCTGGATTATGCTCCATATGCAGTCTGCACTCTTTGTCATATCTATACACATTGGACCAATGCTAAGTTTTGCTGATCAAATGGATTGTGTGTGAATACTCAAGCAATTCAACCAATCTTCCAGGGTATGCCTGAGTATAAACTTTTGAATAAACCCTAAATGCCGTGTCCCAGATTTGTACAGAATGTATCTTTCCTTTTTCCCTTTCACTCACTGGGACCCAAAATGTATTTCCCCCTCTATTTATCAGTTCTAAATGATTGTCTTCTTCTTTGTCAATTCTGTCTCTTGGTAACAACTTTGCAAAATCAACGTATTCTCCTTGCTGTATACTATTTATCATGTTCTTATCTAGATGTGATGACACTGTTTCATATGAATCGTCCAATAAAAGTGCATAAGCTACACTCTTCTCAAAACTTTCTCTCTTACCTGGAACTTCATAGATTTGGGCTTTTGCCCTCTCAGCTTCTCTTATTAGTTGACTCGCTTGGTCCTTGATCTTCTCATCTCTCTGTTTTCTGTAGGCCTCTGCCTCTGTGTCTGTTGACCCATGCATGATTGGCTCATCTCTTCTTAAATTTTCTTCTCTCTGGCCAGAACCTGACCGATTGTATCCACTTCCTTTTATGCAGTCAGCCTGTTCATCACTCACCTTACTAGATCTATGTTGACCTATAAAATGGTTAATTAAATCTTCAATTAGGCTTGGGTCTCCTTGTTTTTTATAGCATAAACCTTCCCCTTCCTCCAAAGAGGAGCTTAATCTGTTTCCATCACTCATTTTCTCTACAGCTGGTTTATAAATTGTGGTCACAGAATCTGACCCATTTATGTCATTCAATAATTCAGTTATTGAATCCTCACCTTGCTTTTTTTCTCCAATAAACCTGTCATTTCTTTCTCTTCTTACATCTTCTTCTGGTTCATCCAATTTCGTTATTATCAACCCCTTTTTCCTCAAGTACTGATCGAACCTTTTGAAGACTGCGTCATCTTCATCATCTTCACTCTCACTTTTATCCTTGCATTTCTTCTGTGGAGTTGACTTCCTACATCTTTTCTCTTCATATCTCCCATCATCTTCACCATCACATTCTCCAGACCCATAACTGTGCTCTTTAGATCTCCCTCTATTTTTGTTCAATAAATTTGCATTATTGTTGCTGGAGATTAACTCATCGGAATCTTCTTCTCCTGACCTTACCACAGTTTCTACCTCTAGATCTGATTCTATGTCTGAGTTGGAGTCTTCATCACCACTTTTAAATTCTTCCTCCTGACCCTCAACTTCCATTAAAACCTTTTCATCATCACTCAATACTTCAGCCGTTACAACAATTTCTTGTTGTTTTCCCTTTTTAACCTTTGGTTTATCTTCACTCTTCAATTTTCTTTTCAATTCATTCCCAACTCCTTTTTGTTTATTTTTGTTGCCACTCACTTTTGTTGACCTTTTAGATTCATTTTTCAAAGAATTTTTTGTCGGTGTTTTATCAGTATTTCCACCTTTCTTTTGCTTCTTTGGTGGTATTATCAACTTGCTGGTGAGTTCAATTAATTTATTCAAATCACTTTCACTGATAAAGTCGATGAAAAATGAAGTAATTGAATAAATTTTAAAGTCTTGAAATCCGGTTGATGTTGCCAAGTCAAAATTGAAATCCAAAGTAATGGTTGAGTAATTATGACGTAATTAGTGACGTGAGTAACCTCACATGCAAGAAAATTGCAAAAAGTTGTGTCCAATGCCTATCAGTGGTTTGCTCTTGACTGGGCATTTAATCGGTATTAAATGCACCTTTAGAAGTTATTGGCCTTCATTTCCTTCGTGTAAGTTTTCTATTTCCCCTAAACTATACAGATAATAAACGGTTTTCCCTCTGTCTGTTACGAAATTACAGAAAGGTGTCTCCGGGCATTAACTGTAAACATAATCAATATAGTTGCAATGCAACACATGGAGGAACAATTGAACATCAGGGAAGGCTTTGTTTCTACACTACGGACCTCTTTCTTATAGATTTGGCACCATAGCAAAACATATTATTGAGAAAATTATGCACAATAAAAGACATTCTAATCTTGACCGTTTTGAAAGTAGTCAATATTTCAAGTTCTATCCGTAGTTTGGTTTCTTTCTCAGGTATGCTAGGCCTGTGACAAATTCCGGAAGGAATTTAGCTGTTCGACACCAGTTTGATTTCTGGAGGATCGAGAGCGTCAAACCCCCGAGGAATGAAATCACTGTCAGGGGTGAAACAATACTTGTAAGTAAGAGCTCACGCGAGTTTTTTTAAGATAGGTCAATTTTACATTTTGATCATGACAATAACAAACCAAAGAAAAGAATGAGTAGCTTTGGAAAATAAAGTAGCTCAAAAGCAGCAGCACATATTAAAATAATTGTTACCTAGTTAAGGCTTGTGTATACTTATAATTTCAACCAATGAAAACACAAAAAGTTTGACTGCAATTGACCAGTTGTTTTTGCTTTATGTTTGTTATACTGGCTCAATTAGGGTTTCAATGATGTGGTTTATCTGTAAAAAGATATTTTAGATAAAGTCACGCAACAGCATTCTCACCTACTGGTTGTTTACTGTCGGCGGGTTTAAGGCATTTAGTTAATATTAATACTATCCGACACTTTTTAATACTATCCGACACTTTTAATTTCTTAGAAGCTTGATTTTTTTCCAAACCTGGCATGATGACTTTCTGACGTGGAATCCTTCTGAGTACGGAGGAGTCCACTTCATCAATCTTCCCAGAGACATGATTTACGTCCCGGAACTAATACTTTACCACACGTAAGAATTACCTTATTTAGTGCTTGGTGGGTGTATTTGTCTTAAGTGAAATCCACTCCCTTAGCTCTGTCTCGCCTTGAAAGTTCAAAAGACAACCCCTGTCGAGTTGCACAGAACACGCTGATTTTGTGTTACAGGGGTTGTAAGATTATGAATACTTGTACTGGAATACAGCCCTTTGGAGGAGTGTATTTTGCTGTAAACCACTTAAAAACATGTGTCATGGCTTTATCCTTATTTAGGAGTATTGTACAGTTAAATGCACAACCCATCTCAGCCAATCAGCTTTCTCAGCCAATCAGCTTTCAAGTTGAAAAAATGAGAAATTGTTTTGTTTTCTCAAATATTCGTTAAGGTCGAGAAGTTTGTTCGCTGTGACAGTGTTTTCAAAGAGTCTCCTGATTTGATGACATTTCTTTACATTAAGGTTGCAGTACACACTTCTGACATATTGTGATGTAAACAGCTCGTCAAAGCACACAGTCATTAACCTCCTCAACTCGATTGAACTGTGGTCAATTGCAAAACATTTGAGTTTTTCCGTTTTAAAATTGTATCTTAAATTTGTTGAATTCGCTGAATTATTTTGCTACCAGTAATTGTGAAGGCATATTACAAGTAGTAATTAGTACTGGTGTATTGAAATTCTTTGCACAGGTATCTATTTCCATATTGACACAGGTACACAACTCATACGTGTATTTGTTAAAAGAGAAGACTGATATTTCAAAAAATTTAACAAACCGAATAAATGAAAAACTAGATTGTGATGGTCAGTTGACCGATGACAATGTATTCTGAATGGCAGTTGTTCGTAGAAATTTTAGGGGGAATAAATAAACAGTTTTGAATTGTAGTAATGTGTATATGTGTATATCATAATTGGAAAGAAGTTTATTTTCATCTGAAAAATAATCATTTTAGCAAATAAAACAGGATGTAAAATTTAAAGATGTGACACTGTTACAATGTTCAGTAAAAACTTAAGAGTAATTAGTTCAATCAATTCAAAAATAAAATTGTCATCATATTTGACAGGAGAGAATCATCAGACCCCTTCCAGTGGAAAGCTCACATAGCAAGTAATGGAGATGTTACATTACGTACCTATGTGAAGTACAACTCATTGTGCACCATGCCGGATACCGTTAGACGGGGAGAGGAAGTAATGTGCAAGCTTTACTGAGCATTTTTGTTTGTCTTTTCTTAGATGTAAGCTGATCTAAGATAATATATAGAATGACACAATATAGGAAGCAAAACAATTTATGATTAGTGTAGCAACTATTTTATTTCGTCTGATGAATTGATTACACCCATAGTGCTGACTGAGCTAACCTAGCATTTGCTAGTTGAGGGTTTTTTAAATAGACTTCTGTTCAAGGGTCCCTAGACACTGGAAATTAGATGATTTTTCTAGAATCAATATAGTACGCCTCTTAAGGATCTCAAAGTCTCAGACGTTAAGGAATGACAGGTTAGCTCAGTAGAAAACAGTGAAAGTGAGTGTAGTGAGTTCAACACCCAGAGGAGGTTACTTTTTGCTGGAATTTTTTAAGCCTTTTTGTCACTTTTGTACAAAATGAAACTTTGTGCTGTGTCATTTGTCTGAAAAAAGTTGTAAATTCTTTGATCCTTGGACGTTCTGACTCCTAGTATGAATAATTACTTGATTTATTAACAGCAATGCGGGTAACAGTGATTCTGATTGGTAGGAACGTTCGTGTTTTTCCTCTTTTGTTTTGAATTAGTCCAATTAGAAAATTTGACTAGAGACCATTACTGAAGGCTACTGAAAGCTTTTCTGTATTTCTCTCTCACAGTTGACTTTTAGGTGGAATGGTTATGACTCTTGGCAAATCAGTAGTTTGTTATTTCGAATACTGGTCCAGCATTTTTTTGTGCTTTTTGAAAAGCCAATTTCTAGCCAAATTAGTCTAATTCTGAATACAAATTAGAAAAAGTGACACGCCTCGGTGCATAAGCTCTACAAGTCGTTCCTGCAGGCTTGTAAAACAATTTGTCTCCGAGGTGACCAGTGTATTTTTCTCATTTCCATTTCAGCTTTTTCGCGCACGATGGTGTTTCGTTCTCGACGCTTCCCAGTTACGCTGCTAACGTACGAGTTGTTGAGAACAGAAACTGGAGGGTTGTTGGATTCTCATCATTCGCATCACAACCCGGTCCGTTTCACTACAACGTAACTGTTAGAAGAACTTAGTCTTCAGAACCAAAGATCAGCTGAGAAAATTCAGAAAATATTTAAACACATAAATCCGTTTCACAATGTTATTCTTCTGGTATTTTTACAAAAACATTTCAACTTAAACGAATTACTAAACGTCAGTCAGAATGATCTATATGTTTTCACTTAAGTTCTATAGCAATGACTGAAATATCATATGTGACTGAAGTTTTTTTGCAAATTATAAAATCCCTTAATTTCTATTTTTCTCTCTGAATGTTGTTCTGTTTTGAAATAAATGTCTTTCTCAGCTTAATATTTCTTGAACTGGTCTTATTTTGTTAAATTGAGAACTTTTTGTGACCAAATATTGTCCATTGATTACTTCTGTTTTTCTGCTGAAACTATCTGAAGATGTTGTCACTGACTCACAATTAATGATTTTTATGCACCTGAACAAATTCACGGCACACGGGCCAACAACAACGTTTTTTTATATATTCCTCAATTTACGTTACAAACTCAGGATTATGCTTTGATTTCTGAAAATATTCACATAATATTTCAACGATGACACAGGCGTATCATTCTTAGCCCCTTCGTGAGACTGAAGCAATTGAACGTATCAAAACAGTTTCAAAGACCATACACAGCTTTCAAAGCATTGTCCAATGTCAATAAATCATAAAGAATTCGGCTCATCGAGAAATATCGTTAAACACAATCTAACGTTTTCGTCGTTTCCCATTAAGAATTAGGCTCAATGTATCTCTCCAGACAATCTGAAATATTGTCTCCTAACATTAGAAAATGCAGCTCACCGTACGGTACATTTATCAATCTGTATGATCTTTTTTGAACGCCATGACAAAGAACATATTTCATTTGTCCAGTACTTTTTTGAACATTTATGATTTACATTGAACAAGAAAGTCCTCCTGCGTGAATGGAAGAGGCATACCCCCCCCCCCCGCTGCATAGCAATTGCTCCTTCTGCTGCCCCATCCTGGAGGGGGGTACCCTCCGGCTGAGTACCCTGGCTGGCTGAGTAGCCCTCCCACTGAGTACCCCCCTGGGTATTATATAAGTCTATATCCTGTACAAGTCGGCTGAGTACACCCCAATACAAGTCGGCTGGGTACCCCCCAGACAGATTCACGCCTGTGAAAACATTACCGTCCCGTCGTACTACGTACGTGGGCTGTAAGAAGGTATTTCATTTGTCCAGTACGTAATTCTATGTAGTAGCCAATAAAACCACTGACAATTCTCGTGGCTGTATGTTGAATTTACTAAATTGTTTTTGTCGTAAATTTTATTTTCAAAATACTGTGGAAAATTGTTTTGTTTTTGCTTGCCACTCTGGAAAACTTATCCAATATCAAAACCCATAAAAAATTCAGCCCATTGTGTATTATTCTCTTTGCAGACAGACTGACATTTGTCTTTTCACATTAAACATTTGGTGTGCCACACATTTGAGTTTTTCAGGATAGGATCCGGAGGTCCTGGTTTCAAACCCTACTGGGAGCAAATTTTTTTTGCTCTTCCCTGTGTAAAGATCTGTCAGATAATCTGACAAAAACGCCTATTGTCATTCAAGGCCCTCTTAATTTTTCTAGTTTCTCATAAATTACCCGGCTTATTATGCAATGTAATTTCACGCACTTGTCTTTTTCAGATTCTTACTAGATTAGAAGAATTAGACTAATTCGTCTAATTGTACATGGCTAGTTGAGATCTATTTGCAAGAATGGTGCAAAAGTTTACCCGCACTTTGTTATTGATTGGTAAAAAATGTATTTTCACCAAGGGGACCACACATGAATAGTGAAAAACTAATTTACACTATCAATGGATAGTTGAATAAAAGAACTACTGTCTTTAATTTGACTCCACATGTAAAAATAATATCCTCAGATAGCAGAATATCTGCGAAACATTTGCCTAATCAGACAAATTCACCTAATTCCTATGAATATGAAAGACACGAATATTGTTATTCAGTTCTCTGTTCAAAATCATGGTCTCATTTCTTTTTATCTTTGAGTAAAACTGCATGAATATCGACCAATCGGTACAGCTTTTTTTCACATCAATTTCTGTTTAAACATCAATTATGTTAATTACTCTTCCTGAATGGGCATCTTTGTTTTAAATGAAAATAAAAATATGTAAATATAATCAAATTATAAGTGTATATCTCTTAACTTTTCTATACTGCTGCTCTGATTTTATTTTGTCCAAAAACTTGTCAAGATGTGACTTCTACTTTATTTGTATATTTAAGTTTTTGGACCAAATTAGATTCTGTAAAGTGGTACTGGATATCTTAAAAGTAAATATGGAACAGAGTGGACATTCTGCACATTTTAATTTTTATTTGAAGTGAAAATGTGAAAAAATGAAGAAGATACAGCAGAATATACAAATTGATGCGGAAAACCTGTATCAAATTAAAACGATTCTCATTCGCGGTTTATGGAATTAGGCCTTATTTTGGGCACGTGTCTGAATATTTAAATGTAACAAGAAGGTCCTCCTGCGTGAACGCAAGAGGCATACCGGCCGCTGCGTAGCCGACCTATCCCAGGGAATTATATTCCCCCAAAAAATTTTTCAACAAAAAAAAAAATTCAAAAAAAAAATTTGGGGGGGGTGGGGTGGGGGGAGGGAACTCTTCCCGAGTAACCCCCCACCAACAACTGGGAGG
>JBCAUG010018368.1:0-10809 GCA_038406175.1 Haplosyllis leylae
CAAAGTGTGGCTTCAGTTTTGGCTGCTGTGTTAGAGGTCTCCTCCTCTGTGGGCAGCAGTTCACATGTACGTCTATGAAATTAATATGTAGATCTGTAGACTACTTGAAACTTCTAAACTGACAGAACAAATATTTACAAACAGTCTCTACTTACGTCAAACTAGACAACATTTTTGTCAAAGACAACCATCGCAAACTCATCTTGAATTTTGCGTAACACACTTTTGGCTCGTCAAGTTGACCTATTTTTTGTTACGCAACGATCGCAAAGCACGTGCGTTCACAAGTTGACTCAAACATACAGAATGCAATTAATTTAACCCACCGTTAATCTATGATTCAAACTGATAATTCTAAGAAACGAACGGCTGTGAACTTCATGGACTAAACATGAATTCAACTGCGTTGCTTTGACAAATCAAAGGATCTTTTCTAAGGACAATGTCATCATGATGATTTTTTAAAGGGGTAAGGTTAGCCAATACATCTCCTTTCTCAAAACAAATCTTTCTGATACAAGTCCAAAATGTTTTGTCTTTTGTCATTCACTCAATTACTGGATCCAGTACTTAAAATTAAAGTTGATGAAAATCTGATTAATCCAACTCGTATATTACATGAGAATCATATTTTGTGTTATCTTTACCTCGTTCTTCTATTTTCTTGCAGAGAACCAGGTTGCTAAGGACAACGAGAAGAAAAGCGAAAAGAAAAGATATTAGGATATTAGGTAAGAATATATTCGCTTAATAAATAGAACATTAAGGTGTGCTTGACGATTCACTCCTGTGTTTTGAAGAACCCAAGGGAAAGGAAGTTCATGTGAGCACAAGAGAACTGAAGTCTTTCAGCTAAAATACGATTTGGTACGAATTGTCAAAGCCACGTAAGATAAATAAAAAAAGATCTGAAGACTGTTTTATGATCTGATTAATCGATATTTTTCTTGGTTGAGTACATTTACAGATAAAGCGATGTGTAGGAACATCAACACAAAATTGCAGTAAGCAACAGTATGTTTTTTTTCGTGACAATATTGGGGTTTGATTACAGTTTTAACCTCAAGTTTGTTTAAGATTCCTAAGTACTCACTGGCGAATTTAGAAAAAGAAGAAATCTGGGCAACGGGGGAGGGCGCTCGTCCCTTGCACCCCCTTGGCACAAATGTTTTTATTTTCAGGCAATATTCGGGAAAATTTGGCCAAATAATAGGAATTTGTGCCTCCCTCGGGGTTGGCGCCTCCTTTTCAGGGAATTCCGGCCCTGCTACTGTTGCATCAGTTGTACTAACAGTTCGTGGGAATTCCGAAATTTGAATTGTGGTTCAATTTAGTATTTGTATTGTATTTCTGTTATTTTAATCCTTTCTGTGGAAGTTGATTGCCTGAATTAAAAAGTTATTCGGCTTTGAAACATTCGAACATTTTCCATGCGCCGCAATAAGGTGAACATATCACTCTGA
This sequence comes from Haplosyllis leylae, assembly GCA_038406175.1. Taxonomy (NCBI): domain Eukaryota; kingdom Metazoa; phylum Annelida; class Polychaeta; order Phyllodocida; family Syllidae; genus Haplosyllis; species Haplosyllis leylae. The sequence continues at coordinate 1,464 of JBCAUG010018368.1, forward strand.
CCTACTCCGTAGCAGATGCGATTAAAGACCACTTTGCATCCAATTTGTACTGAGAGGTTATCCATTACCCTAGAGTAGTGTATCATTGAAGCTGATTAAGTATCTCAATGTAGGACTGCATTAACGTCATATGCTTTAATGAACCTGCTTCCTTCTTCGCCATTTTGCAGCATTACCTGAAAGGTTACCAAAACTATTACTTTGGTTCTATGTCATATTTCTAAACGAGGAAAGGCGCTTTAACATCAGCGTGACATATTTAAATTGGTTTTTGCTGTTGATCAATTTCCTTGTTTAGTGTGGTCATTTGGCAACAAGGGCATGAAATAATATTTATCAACCACGTTCGTAGTACGGGGAAAGGTACTGTTGTCACAGTGTTTTACTGTCAACGGGGGGGGGGGGGGCATGAGCATCCCGAGTCCCCCCTCCTAGACAGGTAACCCTACCACCAAACAGGGTGATCTGGAAGGGGTGACTCTACCCCTCCTCCTCCCAGACAGGGTGACTCTATCCCAGACAGGGTGACCTGGACAGAGTGACTCTATTCCCTGAACAAGATGACCCTATCCATCTCCAGCCCCAGACAGGGTGACCCAAGACAGGTTGACCCGAAAAAGATAACCCTACTTCCCTCCACAGACAGGGTAACCCTAACCTCCCCTGGACAGGGTGACATTATCCACACACAGAAAGGGTGACCCTACCATCTGGACAGGGTTACGCTACCCCTTCCCTATTCTCCAGACAGGATGACCCTAGCCTCCTCCCCTCCCCCTTATCAGAGTGACCCTACCCCACACACCCCAGCTATGTCTGGGCAAGCATGATAAGGGCGGAGGGCTGTGGTCGGTATTGCCTCCTAATGTTAATGGGAGACTGTCTTATAATATATTTTCAAATAACTAGAGTAGAAAGTGCAAAAATGCTTGCTGAAGCTGTACTTGTGCATGTCTGTTTTGGCCACATGAGGGCAGCCCTTTATTTGCAGGACAATGAACATAACCCCAAATTGATGGGACTTGTAACTTTTCTTCAGGTATTCATATTGAAAATGTCTATTGATTATTTGGAAAATTATTGTAATTTTAAATTGCTAAATCGTACAACCGGTGAGTTCACACACATTTTGCCAAAAAAAAAATATCACCAGAAGATGAGAACACTTCCAAGAAAAGAGTTATCCTTAACATGATTAAGTGAAGTTGCCTGTGGCAGAGTCTATCTTTGAGGAGATACTGGGCGGGTATCATGACTATGATTGCTGTTGAAATCTATTCAGAGACCTGTAACAACACTTGATAGCGAATCTAAAGACCAATGGGAAATGTAATGTAACAATCTGGGCTGAACTGGTGATGGTATCGTGTCCGAAGCTTAATACTACGGAGTAACACAGCCGACTCTATTGCCTCGCTTCATGTAATCAATATCTTGTCAGCCAAATCTGATAACGGTAATGTTTACAGTCTTGTTGTAACAACTAAATTTGGTTGTATCGTAAATGTTTGGGAATCCACCGGCATACTGATCTTATTTTGTACGGGAAGGATTGGATCGTACATTTCTATTTGTTTGTTTGTTTGATATTGTCTGTGGATTAAGTGTCAGAGCTAAATAAATTTAAACAGTAGAATTACCAGAACTCTACTTTCCACCTGCTACCAAACCGCAACGTAAAGACGAGCAAAATGGATTTTTCAAATTTTCCAACTTGAAGTGGCCGACAATTAAGCTTTCACGTCCAATACAGAAACTTGACAGCTATTTTGATTGATTACTTTAAGTCGTAGAGCTGAAATTTTTATTCCGTATTTTTTGTCGTGTTTTGCCAATGAATCATATTGATTAAAAGAATGATAGAGTTGAGCCGCGGTGGAGCCAGGAAAGTTGGTGCGAAAACTGTGCAAATGTACTGTGACTATGTCATGCAAAACGTTTACAACATGCATAGTAGGATGACCTTCATTTTGCAATGAAAAAAAGAAACATTGAGACCAAAATTACAAAAAACAAGAAAGTTCTCCTGTGTGAACGCAAGAGGCATACCGCCGGCCGCGTAGCAAGTGCTCGCTCTGCTGTCCTATCCCAGGGAGGGGTACTCTATCCCTGGCTGGGGGGAGGCCCTGGCCAAGGGAGTGGGGGGTACCCCATCCCTGACTTGGGGGTACCCCATTCATGGCTGGGGGGTACCCTATCCCTGGCTTTGGGGTACCCGTGAAAACATAACCTCCCGTCGTATTACGTATGCGGGCGGTAATAAACAAAGGTTATCTTTGAACAAAAGCTGTGTCTTCTGAGGTAACAAACATTTCGAAAGCATTGAAGTGTAACACCGTAAGAGCAGTTATTCTACGAGCGAGAAAGTGGATATGTTGATTCTGAACTGTTCACAGATATTGCATTCTCGGTGGAAGAGTGAAATCTAATCTTTTTACCATGGTACCTTTGAACAAATTATGATTTTCTTATTTCAGTTTTATACTTGGACAGAACTTTTGCGTTGTAAATATGCCTGATCAATACAATTTACCTTGGGTAACAAAGATAGCATCTCAAAGCATAATCCAATACAATTGTTTAAAACATTAGTTGGAGGTCTTAAATATTCTCATTCAAATAATTGCTTCTTCGCCTGACAAAGATACTCATGAAGTGTTCTATTTTTGTTTTATCTTAAAAATTAATTTAACTCTATCAATTAACACATTTTCAATAACATCAGTGCCGGTTGCAAGTGATATGAATGTGACTTTTGGAAAATTCAAGATAAACAATTAGGGATTCAAACTTTCCTTATTGTTGCATTATTGTGCATATTATATTTTTTTCATAGCATCTTTATGAACGTAGACAGTGTTGCCACGGGACAAGGGAAACAGGGAAATCAGAAAACATAGGAGTTTGTCTAAAAATATTAAAAGTATGATTTTACACAGTGAATATATCTCCACAACAGGAAAATTTTTGAAGTTTCAAAAAGTTAAGGATGCACTATGTGGTGGGATGTTTGTAGGCTTTTTGACTTTTGTAGTGAATTTTGAGTTAGAAAAATGGGAAATGCTGTATTGTAATTGTAGTTAAAAAGAATTTAGTAGTAGTTATATCTAACTAGGTGTAGTGAAATAAATGTTATTTTGATGCTAAAATATACAGTGGAAAAGTAGAAAACACAGGGAAATGACAGGCAAAACACAAGAATTTTATTTTATTGGACTGTGGCAACTCCAGTAGAGTAACAATTACAGTGCAGAATAGTATCCATAGTGAACAACAAATTGGCGTATGGTCAATAGCAACTGCTCAAATAGAGACTCAAACAACGTAACTGTGGGAATGTTGAACAGAAATTCTGATACAAATGTACAACATCTGATCTGCTTTTGTGTCACATGTTTGATAAATGCTTATTTTTAACCACATTAGAGTATGGGTGGCACCTCTTGGTGGGTAGTGCTGGTTGGTGTGATCAGTGCAGTGTGACTAGTGTCCGTCTTGGTCCACTCTACAGAAACATGTTGCAGTGCTTGGGATCATAATTACGCACTAGTACTGTTTCACAATGTTACTGAGTGTAGACGAACTTGGGCTATGACAAGAATTAGAGGATGACATTCCTACTGAACATAGGGACAATTATTGTCCATAAATTTGTAAAAATATTGGACTGAAATATTTCTTATTAAAGAAATGAAATGTGTTTGAAGTTCTTAAGTGAGCAAATTTTTAAGATGGTTACTGCCAACATGTGACAAGTGATGACTTCACCAACTTGACCTAGAAAATGGGCTACCTAATGCATTGCACTGGCTAGCAGATGAAAAATGTGGTTTAATTTTACTTGTAAACCACCTAATAGCATCAGATTTGGGACACTTCCCATCAGAATTTTTGGTCAAATTTGGACACAAGACACCTTAAGACATATCCTAGGACCCTTTTTGGTCAATTTTGAAATAGCATATGTTAATTTTTGGCAGCTCCAGGGCCAATTGAGTAAATCTCTAAAAAAATGGGTGCCTTCAGAAGATCAAAGTTTCCCCAATGAAGGAGCAACAAGTCTTACATATATTTATTTAGTTTAAGGTGGGTAAGTAACTAGGCTATATCATGGGGTCATTTGGGGGGATGCAACATAATTAAGGGGATGTTATGGGCTGTTGAAGAAAAGTTCTGTTTTTCAGCATATTTGCAAAAGCTTAAAGGGCACCTGCCATTTAATTTTTCAAACAAGCATCAGTTCACAGGTGAAGCCTAGGATATTCTATATGTCCTGTTTTGGATTTTTGAATTTGCCACTGATTGGTCATTTGCTGGGTTATTAAGTGCCAAATTTTGAGATGTCACAAAGTTTCAAAAACTTTTTGACCCCCAAAATTTCAGAATTTTGAGCCATAAATTGACATAAATATGTAATAATATGTGTATTTAGGGACCAATTTTTGGGGGGTATTGAGTCTGAGCTATGGCTGTTCGAGTGGTTGGCCATTTTTTGGCTGAAAGATAAATTGTTTGTTTACAGCATGAAGGGTCAATGATAGGGATGCAGTATCAATTGGTGATTTGTAGAGGACTTTTTAGAGGCACCTTTTGAGAATTTTTGTGAATAATTGTTTTATCATAAATCAAGAAATTGCGAATTTTATTTGATGGACTGCTGCACATCTCATGCATGGAATGGGAGATCAAAATTGATATGCTGTATGTAAGGGTGTGTAATGTCAAATTAGAACATGTTTACTGATGACTGCTAGAGCACATTGCTAAGGAGCCATGGGTTAATGGCTTGTAACATTTAGCAATTTGAATAATTTTTCTTCAAAAATGGTAAAATTAGAGGAGAAATAACCCCAGGACACCAAAATGAGTGATTTGGTGAAATTTTCAACATTAGCATGATTAACATGCTTGTGTGGTTTTATCACTCTTTGCTCATTTATGAACTCCTGTTTGATTTTGCTGTAACACCACTCAAGTTAAAGCTCTTCTGCAAGAATATGAAGAAATTTGCCACCAGGGGGCCTACAAGGTACCTAAAATTGGCAAAAAATGTGTCTGAAAATTGCTAACATTGGTATGTTTTTGCCATTTTTTGGTGCAGTATTGTCTCCCTAGTGGCAAAATTACTTCATATTCTTGAAAAGGCTCTTGAGTATTTGGAATTGAAATATTAAATTTTTGGCAGTGTAGCAGCTTTTTTTATAACTAAATTGCACAAATATAAACTGATAAATTTTCACACATTTTTCCTATGAACATATTGATGCATATGTACTGTACACAAGCATAAAAATATGGGCAAAATATGTATGGCCACTTCCAGGTATTTATATTAAATATAGTTACTAAATACATTCACTTAATATATTTACTGATGGTTTTCACTGAATTCATTTACTTGGTTTAATAAGTATGTAATTGAATTGCTGATGATTTGTCAATTGTCAATATATCCAACAGCTTAACTGTTGATGGGGTTGACAAAAAACTTGACACAATAAGGTTCACACAAAATGAGATCAGTTTTGACATGACACATGATAGCCATCAAAAACCCTCAAAATGTTAACAAAATATGTTTTTAACTAATTTCAATGACCTTCATATGTGATGTCAGAAATAATGTCATTGTGTGTGAACCTCATTATGTCAGTTTATTTTGTGTTAACCTCCTCCATAGTCCACCTGTTTGACTTCTTAACATTTTACTGAAACCTCTGTAGCCTGTCACAGGACTATTTGAAAGGGGCTAGAATCTCAAGTTGCATACAACCTCAGTATAACAATAATAAATGAGCAGTCTTAGTAGACTGACAGACCTATTAAACCATCAACAGAGTAGTTATAAATAATGGTTATAAATAATAATACAGAAAGTAAAGCTGTGCACACCTTTACACAGCTCTTAAGTATAATGTGGAGAAGAAGCAGCTAAGAACTTTGCATGTAGCTCTCTGACTGTGAACAGTACAAACTTGTGGTACTTTGAGTATCTGGTCAAGCCTTACCATAACAAGGTTTTGTCTATGGACAAAAGACAAAACAATACTTCATTGGAAGAACCTATGCATGTGAGTCCTATGAACTAGGAATAGCCTGCCATAAGGACTTACAGTGAACTTTATATTAGGAACCTGTGGAAGTGTGCCCTGTGAATCAGGAATGGCCTGCCATGAGGACTCTTGATATGACACTCTTTAAGAGGTGGATTGTGTACCCTAACCAAGGAAAAGCCTGCCACCTAGACCTAGATGATAGAAGTGGAAGTCTGACCTAACCAGAGAGACTGTCTTCAACATTGTCTGTGGGTTAGAATAGACATTAAACCATAGAACTCTTTACCTAGATGCCAGGAGTAGCAGTCTGACCTAGTCAGGGAGACCATCTCCAGAAAGGTATCTGTGGGTTGGAAAAGACACTGTTCAATCACATGAACAGGTTTGAGGTAAAGCTCAGACCTATAAGGACTAGACAAAGTCCTGTACTCTGGTTCTCCAACAAGGACAATCTAAAAGAGAGAATATCTCACTCAGAGTATGGACTGTGGTCCTAAAGTAATTCAAAGCCACAAGCATTATTAACTATACCCAGAGAGCATAAAATGATCCTAACACAGAAGCACTATATGTTGTATTTTACTAGGAGCTTTTGGTGCAAGCATTGTGCCATTGTTATCCTTAAAACTGCAGTGTGTTATGAGAACTAAGTTCTCATATTTCTGAAAGGTTATTTTCAAAGTTAGCTTGATGGTGACAGACTGTTACAAGCAATACTAATCCTTCTTATGCAATAAACTGGACTGAAATTGTCTCTGATTGTCTGAGTCTTCCAGTGCACAATACCTACCACCAAAGATGCGAACCTAAGATTATAAACTAAAAATACACAAGGAGAAGTCCCATCTACAAGATGAAACATGTTTAGGAGAAGAAACCAGTCTCCAGAGGTATTCAAGAGTTTTCCAGTAGCAGCAGTATTGTAAGCCCTCAACTGGGTGTGGACCTTGGTAATTAACATAATAAGAAGAGGAGAAACCTGTCAAGGGAGAGCCGAACTAGATTTGAATTTTTCCATCTTACTTAGGGATGCCTCTTAAATTCCAAAGATTTCCATGGTTGGAAAATCTGCATATATCAGAGCCACCCTTAGGTGTACTGAAAAACTGCAATATAGTTCGGCTCTCCTTAATATGAAATATAAAAGGTAACTTCAGATCAGTTTTATTCCTTGTTTCAACGATGAAAATTTTGAGTACTCATCCATTTTATTGAGTTTGAAGAAAGTAATTGAGCGGTCTGGAAAGTGTAAATTTTTACCATCCATACATGTATTTGAGATTTTACAGTAGGTCATTCTGCTAGATCTGACAGACACAAATCCTTATATTTTTTGGGACTTTTACAGTATAAATGTTAATTATTTTGACGAATTAAAGTACTTGAATATTTGTAAGTATTTGTCGATTCTGAAGTCTGATTTTGGTCTCCAAATACAAATATGAATATTCATATATTTAGGTCCGACAGGTTTTCATACTGAAAATGAGCAAAAGATTCAAGACCAAAATAGGAAAACAAGATTGTTAGTTTTAAGTCCTCATAAGAACATGTGTCACCAATATTACTCTTTAGTAAGGGTCTTAAAATTGGGACTCCTACTGGTCAGGATGGGAGCATTCAGGTTTTTATCTCAGGGGTGACAGCAGTTTTTCATGGGTTGTAGTTCATACACTAGGCCGAAAGAGTGAAAGGAGCTGTAGACTGTACTGCTGTAGAGGGGGCACCCATGGTTAGGCACCAGTATCTAATCAGGACTATGGGAAATCAGCACCTCTGATGAGTTGCTCACACTGAGAAGAATACAAAGGCACAGCTTTGGGACAGCCTTTAATTTTACTTCAAAAACTGATGAAATGAGTTACAAAGAGGAGGAGTCTACATGCAGATAGTAATAGGCCTCTACAAGGTCCATGGAAGATAAACAGATCAATTCAGCCATAATTTACAATGTATACAATACAGTTCAAACAGTTGAATAAAGCTTAAACAGCTCACATACAAATCTTGAGATGACAGCTAAAAAACTGAAATAGAAAGGCAATCACTAACTAACAAGTTTGCACCCAAATACAAGCAATTGCACAAATAGACCTTTACAGCTGCTTGTTAAGTGGTTACCTAGATTCTATCAAGTATTAAGTTACAGGTTGATGTGGTAGGAGCTTGGACTCCTCCTATCCCCCAGGGGCTGAAAGTATTGCCAGAACATTTAGATTGGCCAGAACAGCCTTTTAGAGTACTTTCAGCTTGCCCTAGGCAGGAGAGGTTGCATGCACCCACCAGTTACCTGAGAAGTTCCTGCTGTTTGCTATTTGGCACCTTGACAGTCGGATGTTCTCTGGAGGTCCTACTTTCTAGGAAGTGCTCCTAACTTAAATGCCCTTGCCTAACTACCAGCATATCAAGGCCACTACACAACATAGTTCCCAGACACCCAGGAGGAGTCTCCAAAAGGCTGCAACCCTTTTAGCACAAACGGTGGTTATATAAGGTACTAGACATGACTGTCTCAGATTGGTAACACTCTCATCTCATTTGAACCACAAATAACATTTATGAGCCAGGGGGCACCAGGTAGGAATACCACTCATACTTGCAGTACTCAGTCAGGCATTACCTCATTGCTCTGGACTCTGATTGGTTAGTGGGACTGTGCAAGTAATGGGAGAACACTAATTGGTGAGTTTGGGAGAAGTCCACAATAGGGGAATGCAATTGGTACAAGATTGGTACATGTACACACAAGAGGAGCCTCACTCATTATAATCATTCAATATTAGGTACACACTAACTGGATTCATTGAAAACCACAGGGAACAATTCTGGACGTCCACTGTGATCATTATCAACCTGTTACACATGTGCACCTTAAGTTGACGATATCGTTCACACTTAATAAATATCCTTCTTATCTATCGAACAATTCACTGGTCAGATAAGATCGAAGATAAAAATAGCAGCATAAGTTATTTTTGAACACATGAGAGAACTATGTTGACGAACTTAAATTATGTTTTGTGTGGAATTATAATTATTCTCGGCTTTTCTTTTCTTCTCTGTAGTTACAATGAAGGTTTGCACGATTACCCACTACTCGTTCACAACTTTTTATCCACGCGATTTTGATCCATTCTTGGGACTCCTTCAGACTGAGTAAAAGGGAAAAGGAAATCTTTCTAACCCTTCATTACCAGCAATGAGCGAAAAAAGCTTAGTTTTTGAACGTTGTGATTTTGCGATGGGTTTACTCTTGAGGGCACTGTTATTTGTTTTGGAAGATCACTACA
>JBCAUG010018379.1:0-10809 GCA_038406175.1 Haplosyllis leylae
CCCCCCCCCAGCTGGACCTGGCTCGGGACTGACAAACACGACTAAAACTATTACCTTCCCCCATCCTTCGGATGGCAGGCGGTAAAAATTGCAGATGAACACACTCATCCAAGCATGCAAGAAAGCATCCAACCCACAGTGACCAGATCAGTCGTTCCGTTCTTCAGACGGTGGGACTAATAAACGCAGTTCAGTTGGTCATTATTAAAGAGATAATATCTCTTCAGATATGAAAATAATCGACTTTATTGAATTAATTGTCATATGCAAGAAAGTACGCGTAAGTAATTTCACGGAGAATAGAAAAATAAAAGAAACTATTTTTAAAAAATTGAAATGGTCATAGCTGTATTTGTAGAAGAAAGGCCCTTTTGTTAATTTTAATGTTAATGTCCTTAATAAAACAGAAACTGAGATTTTTTTCTGAAAATAAACGAATTCAGTCGTTTTTTTGATGATATCATTGTGCCACGCCTCCTTTCGGTAGACACAGCTAATTTCTGTTCCTGAATATGTTACATATTTATCAGCACTTTCTGCACGTCTGACTCCTTGTATTGATCGTTTCGGAAAAGCTATCCTGCCACACAAATGACGTTTCACATAATGTGTTGCATCGAGACTATGCACACGTAACGTTACCATACAAGTGTGCCTCAATGGTTTAAATTAACATTGTGCCAAATGTGTTGATACCATTGGGTTTTTTTTATAATTCTCGCCTAAAAGATGAATTCAACAAAAAAGATTTTGCCAAGTTTCGAACCAAGATCTCAAACTAAGGAGTGTGATACTTCAATTAGATTCTCATTCATGCATGACCGAATCTGTCCAAATCATCTGCCGGTGAAACGTTTTCAGCCACCCCCGTCACCAGTAGCCCCCGGGGTGTATACATTCAGAAATTCTGTTTTTAGTCACCCCCTCCAGGGGTGTCCCGGATTCACCTCAGGTTCAGATTCAGTTTAGAGCTTCAGTTTCCAGGAACAGGACACAGCTAGGTGGAAAATTCTGTGTTCTGCCATTTCAAAACAATAACATTGGACTGAGTACCTGCTGAGGACACAGCTGGCCAGACAATTAGCTGTGTCCTATGACTGAAAATCATCATTTCTGAGTTATTTACTGGTTTCTTTCAAATAAAAAAGGTTCTAAAGTATTTCTTAGTTGTTTACTACTTATTTCACACATTTGTCATTCAAAAAGTCTTTCCTGCATTAAATTATACCAGTTCAAAAAAATAAACAAAAAGCATGTGCTTCAATAATTTGACTAATTCCAAGAAAATGACAGGAAATATTCCTCCTCCATTACACATGGTTTGGATTAAATTTATATATTCCAAAATGCACAAAAAAATTCTGTCATACAGAAAATTACTATCTTGGCAATATTTAATTCATAAATGTCAAAAAACAGAAAAAACATAAAATTTGGATGCGTAGGACACAGCTGATTAGCTGGCCAGTTGTGTCCTACCACTTCCCCCTGGCAGGACACAGCTAATTAGCCAGCCAGCTGTGTCCCAAACCAACTGTGTTCTGCATTTCAAACCCTTTCTCTGGCAAAAATACACACTTTCTCCATACAAATGCTGTTCCTCATGCACCTACACATTTTAAATAAAATATTTGAGTACTTACTTGGACTTTATTTGGTCTAAAACCTGCTAATTTAATTGATTTTGTGGATTAATGTCGATGTGCACTGTGTTCTCCAAAAAAACAAGATGGCTGCCCTGACCTCTTTCTGGAAATGACTGAGGCACCTGCTTGCAGAAGCCAAGTAATTAGACTAGTGGAACACAGCTGATTATCTGGCCAGCTGTGTCCAGAAACTGAACCTGTGCCTCTAAACTGAGCCTGAGGCAAGGGGCCAACACCTCCAGGGCATATGAAATCAGACATGCCTGATTTCAACCCCTCCTTGTGATGGTTAACTGCATTTTACTAAACAGAGTATGTAACTTTGAAAAAGTTACAGGCACTATCATAACTTTACAGATGACATTAGGGAAACTAATGTCAACTGTAAAAGTTATGATAGCACCTGTAAATTTTTGACAGCACCTGTAAAGTTACGGACTCTGTTTTGCGAAATGCGGTTAATCATCACAAGGGGAGGGGGGCGTACGAAAACGGGGGGGGGGGCGGTGGGCGACTGAAAACTTTACACCAGTAATTCATTTAAAATCTCTTTGATTTCGATGGGCACTTGGACAGACATGACAATTTGACATTAGGCTTACATGGATTTCTGTTTTTAAGCAATTCTAAAGCTCTTCTAAAGTTCACGTTCCAAAATAATTATTATAAATTCTAGATTTCCCAGCATTTTAGCTTCCTCTTTCCTTGCATGCTAATAGTGTCAACAGTGACATTACAAATTACAAAAAAACTGGTGGTTATGCTTGGCAGCATCAACAAAACGCAGCCAAAGGTAGCAAACACAAAGTTATAGAAGGAAAGCCGAAGAAAATTCTTACCTTTGGTCGACACTTCTGTTGGTTCTCGATGTTTTGCTTTGATTTTTTGGTCTGGCTCCTTTCCCAGACATGGTTAACTGGTATCATAAGGGAATTGTTACTTGTAATTGCACTGCACTGTTGGTGTGATACCGGTACCGGTACCGTGTATATGTCTTTTTCTCCGACAAAAGTACAATACGTGATATGGCTCGTGACGCAAGCACTATATTTATAAACCGAAGTGCATATCAGTCTAGACTTTGGAAACGTCCCAGATCAGGTCAGATCAAACCTCCCTTTTCCGAAAGTTGATGAACAGCGCAAGCGTGCGAAATTGTTTCCAGAAACGGCTTGGAAACGGAAAACGTCCACACCGGGGTCTGCTACTGAAATTTGATGCCACATATTTACTTCCTGTTTTGTTGTTTTTTCCTCCATTCTGTACTTACTTACATTTGTGTGTTTTAGACCTCTAAAAGTTCTACATTAATGTGATATCTTGTAATTTAAAAGTACAGTAAGTGTATCGGAGATGTTTTGAAGCTAGACCTGGCTGATCCTGCACGAAAAGGAGAAGGTTATTTTCCAAACGTTACGCACTTGTTGCTGAGCGAGTCTCCTATAAAAGCAGCATGCAGAGCAGACATGCGGTATTAGGAGGAAGACGAATGATGAAGAAAATGTGACACATCAAATAGGACATGGCGATCTTTTAAGAGGAAGGAAAAGGTCTGTTTTAATAATCTCGTTTTTATAACCACACTTTTTATTTACAAAATTGAAATATTAAACTGAAATAATATAAAGTCAAACTAATCCATGCGCATAGAATTGATGCCATTCAACGGTCTTGGGTCTTCTACCGGTACATCATCAACTCCGATACCGAAGAAGTTTACAATAGATCGTTTTGGTTGTGAGTGAAATAAATTCTCCTATCCATAACTTCATGAAATCAAGATAGGAGTTGGTATCAGTCAGAGTGCAAGGTTCTTGTTCAAGGTTTGGCAATTCCAATTTGTGAAACAAATTACATTGATTGATACGGATCCCCCGACCTGTGTCGGTCAAGGGTTGATACCCGTGGACAGGCCAGCGCACTTGCGAGTGAAAACAAAAATGCTATTCATCTGGTTAAGTTTGAGTATTTCCAAAGAGCATTACACTTATTACTGAACTGCCTAAAAACACAAATTCCCTTTGTCAGCGGGGGAGGGGAGGGGAGGCCACAGATTTAAAGTCTCGGGCACCTTCCTCCTCGTAGTAGGAAGGTGCCCGAGACTCTAAATCTGTGGCCAAGACGGAAGAAAGCCGTTGGTGAGTTAGAACATTGACAAATAGAGTTCTTTTTCGGAAATGCACAAAGCTAGCATTGAGACTTACACGGATGATAGCAAAAAATAACAAATCAGCAAAAAAAAAAAAAAAACTTAAGTGAGGATAGAACCATGAACCTCTGGAGTTCCAGTCTGATGCTTTGTTCTCTGTCTCTGAGATAACTTGGCAAGTACCAGTTAAGGGATATCTAAATTGACTTTTCTTGACGTCCCACTTCACTTTTTGAATTAGATGATTTTGCATGACTGTATTAGGATCTCAAATATCTTGGTCAAGCAATGTTAAAGCAATTAATCATTTGAAAGCAATGCCACTTTAGCTCACAGGGAACATCAGACTCGAACCCCAGTTCTGTCCTCCCGGTAGGTAACATTTTTGCTGATTTTTTTTTTTTGACTTTCTCCCAATGCCGTTATTGCAAAATCCTTTTAATTAAGAAAAACTCGAATGTGTGATTAGCCAGGGTTGAGGTGGAAAAGCGCAACTGTGGGCCGAAAGGGGTCAGTTTCAGACTACGGTTTTCACAAACGTTCAATTAGATGTGGGACAAGTTCTTAATTGTCTGTTGTTACGTGATAATTGTGCCTTCTCTCACGGTTTTTTTGCCAAACGAATTGTCTATTGTCTTCGAGGCTACAACAAGGGTTGCCGGCAACTTTAAGTGTGCCCAGATCTCTGTAATGCGGTAAATTCAAATTGAGCCACTGTAGTGACTACATTTCCAAGCAGAAATATTTTTCAAATCTTTTTTGAAAAACCAAGTAGTACGAGGTTTCCGACCCATAGAAATTATAGTCACCAAAGTCGGCAAGTAACGGTAATGGAATCTTAATAAGTCTTGTGAAAATAAGAGAAAAACTAAGTCTAGTCTAAAAGTGTCAGGTAAAAATTGTGAACCTATAATTTTCCTGGTGTGGTCAGTCGTTCAATTTGAATTCAATCTGTGTTTTTGGATTTAATAGAGAAATGTTGGACATATTCTGCTAAACATACAGGACTTCAAGATGCAGAACGTGTGAAGAGAGAAGAAAGAAGCTGTCGCGCTTGGTGAGTATTTTAATGTTCCTTTTTCTGAAATGAATGTTCCTTTTTCTGAAGTTCTGAAAGAGCGAAGCGAAGGGCCATTGTAACAGGAATTCGTTTGTACTTACAGTTTTTAGTGACAGGTAGGGTAAAGTCTCATTCAGACCAAGCGATAGCGTGAGCGGGAGAGAGAGTGGCATTGCTTGGTCTCACTGGCTGCAAAAAATCAAATGGGTTCTGGACCCATTTTCTAGTGATGATGCTGGTGAGACCAAGGGATGCCGCTCCCACTCACACTATCACTTGGTGTGAATGCTGCAATTGAGATCAATGTATTCCTTTCCAAGCAGGATGCCGCTCTCGCACACGCTATCGCCCGGTGTGAACAGACCCTAAGGTAGCGACTACGAGAGCAAAATGCACTCGTTGACTCGAAGATCAGGAAAATGAGGCCTTGGGAGTTTTCACAAAGTGAAAATGAATCGGTCCTTTGCGGGCGATATGAACATAAAATAGAGCTTTCGTTATTTTCGACTAAATTTTTGAAACGAAACCACTGCAGGGGACCAAACAAAACAATTGTTTCAGAGATACAGAGATTTGTCTTTTTTCTTGAGAGAAACAGAGATTTGTCTCTTTTCTCTTGATTTTTCTTGAGTACTGAGTCAGAAAGATTGTGCTTACAAACTTTTTTTACACACATGAACCTGCTGTAAACATGCAATTCGGATATTCTTTCAACAGTGGTACAAAAAGCTAGTCCAATACCATGTATATCTAGCTAGAACAAACTTGGATGAGGCTACATATAGTGTGCGTTAATATTTACTTTGATAATGATCTCTGCCAGCAGAGGAAATAAGATGGACATCTGGGTCATACACACTCACTGAAAACATCAGACAGGCCCGCTGTCCATTGTCAAAATCAAAGGATTTGCACTAAAATTAGAATAAAATTGATCTTTTGAGTTCCAATCAGTTTTGTAAAATAAAGTGTGTCTTTTATTTTTAAATTTGAAGAAAATTGGGAACCCATTTAAAATGTTTGCCTGTCGAGATAATTTTTTTTACATGAATAATAGTAGATCAGTTGGAATTGAGTGCCTGTTAATTAATGTCAACTCTTGCATGCAGAGTAGAATTTGTAACTGGTTTAAAAACTTAATAATTCTGACATGAAAGAACTTTTACCTGGTAAATGGTTTCTTGAACGCATCTCTGAGCACAGTCTTCAACTGTGGAATTGTTCACGACACTTGATACAATAGCGGATAAACGATGATCTGCCATTCGGTTGAACAAACCGCGGAATGTTGGTGCTAGTCTGGAACCTTCAAATTACGAATTTACATCTCGGTTACAATACATACTTTGATTAAAATTAAAGAGATAGCTGATTAAGCCGCTAGCGGATGTACCCGCTAAGGGGACCATACTACAATCGACTTGGTTCGTTCTGCATATTACAATTCCAACATAGCCACTTGGGGTGTGTTGGTGGGTTGTTGTTGAGTACAAATCCAAGCATCAAAAGTTGGGTCAACAACCCCGTCCCCTCCTCACTGACTTTGGGTTTCAAGCAGATTTGGACCCATTGTTAAAAGTTGGGTCGGCACCCCCCCCAACTGACTTTTGTTTTATGCAGGTTTGGACTCAGCATTAAAGGTTTGGTCAACAACCCCCTCCCCCACTGACTCCCCCACCGACTTTGGGCTTTAGGGAGATTTGGATTCAGGTTGGGTCAATATGGTCTGATAATGCGCAGGAGGGGACCATCTGGAGCCCCAGTTAGAGGGCGCCTCGTTTGTAGCTCCTCTCAAGCTAAATTTGTAATCCATGAAGAGACGGAATACTTGCAATTCAAACTTTTAAGAAAGTTCGATTCATTTGAAGCAAAGTAAAAGAATGTGATAGATAAAAAAGTAGTGTTATGTGATGAAAAATTATCTTCCAAAAATGGTTCAAGCAGAACATTATGTTCTTTTCACCCAAGAGAATCTATGGTTTTGTCGATTGTGACGACAGAAATGCACAACAATTCCTTGATTGATATCTAAAAAATGGGCATGCATGGAGAAGTGGAAATGCATTTATTTTTGGTCGGCTTGACAAAATCCAGTCAAGACATTTGTCTATCACTGACTAACATCAGTGTCATTTTTATCACCACATGGCAAGATAGGTGGATCCTATCTGCAAGTTATATCGCACAGATACAAATTTCACTACACATTCAATTTTCATAACTGTTTTGGTTAAAAGCTTCAACCCAACTCTTTTCCTGTGAATTTTCTTCATAAATGGAACTGTGGACCAGGAAAAGGACCCCAGACAACAATTTTTGGATCCAGATAATGGATTTCAAGACCCAAATTTAATATCTATTTTTTTTTGGAAAATTCTTTAGCCTCTTCCATTCAGGATAATTTTTGGTGACTCGGTAGAGTTACCTAAGTGGTTGGATTTGGGTTATGCATGAATGTTTCAGATTTTTGACAATTTTTTGGCACTTTTTACGCACAAATGTTACGCATCCATGTTATGCATCAATGTTGAAAGGAACATGGGAGAGGAGGGAAAACTCGGAAAAACTCAAAAGTGCATTTTAGGTGGAGGGGACCATTGGTGATCATCTTTCACTAGTTATGATCTTGTTGGCCATCCAGGATGGCAGCCATTACCAGAAATCACAAAAATGGCAATTACAACCAAAACTGAACTCCATTAAGTTTGGGTCAATCTTCAACTTTAGCATAATGTTAGCCATCTTGGATGGCAGCCATTACCAGAAATCACAAAAATGGTACTCATAACTCAGAGTCAACATAAAGATTTGCAACCAAAACTGAACCTAACTAAGTTTGGGTCAATCTTCAACTTTAACATAATGTTGGCCATCTTGGATGGCAGCCATTGCCAGAAATCACAAAAATGGCAATTAACTCATAAAGTCAACATAGAGACTTGCAACAAAACAGAACTCCACTAAGTTTGGATCAATCATGGTGGCTCATAGAAAGTGTGTAACATTCATGTGTGGTGCCATTGAATCACCCCCCTCCCCAAGCCACCTACGTGTAAGTTTTACACCACCTGATATTTTTAATTATTCACAGTCAATTATTTGAGTAAATGATTTATTTATTGTCATGCATAATTCATGAAAAAAATCTAGCATAAACGTTGTTCAAATGCATAATTTATCACATAATTCTTAAATTGAGTTTGGTAAAGCACCGGTAGACTCAATGAATGGGACAGTCTAAAAATTCATTTGGCATCAAATGGAGTGTTTCGACTTCCCAATCAGATGGATTATGTTGGCTGTAATCGTACAAATGTTATGAATGTTGCATACCCAGAAAACAGAATATTCACAACAAGTTTGATGTATGTCAAAGAACTACCACATTTAAGTTACATGTTAGAGCAATACCGGTAATATTTTCACACCATGTGCAAAAATCTGTATGAAAAAGAAATGTGGATTCGGAGATATCATACTGAGAGATGGGCTGCAAAGGTTAAGGGATAACGTTCTCCAGACTCCAGTATGAGAACGTATGTGTGCTTTAGCACTCTAATGATCCACATTAGACGAATCAACCATCTGTACAAAACTACCAAGTACCAGTACCAGACTTTAGATTGTCATGTACATTTCAATCACTTTTTCCTCCCATATTTCCAAACATTTAGTATATTTTATACCAGCGCATTAGCGCAATGTGCACTGTTTTTCGAGGCTGTTTATCTCTTTCGGTATTTCGTAAAAAGAATGAGCCATTTTGAATACATCTTGCTGCACGATCCTGGCCACACAACATCAAAATTGAGAAAAAATTTAAAGGATCGACTCCTTTCGGAGAAACTTTTTTGCAGCTTTAGTACTGACAATGACTCGACTTCTTATATTTCTAACTTCACTGAAAATGTTTTAAATTTCATTCGTGGGTCTTGGAGGAAATTTATGCTCTTTCTTCCTCTTGACAATCGTCTCCATCTCCTATTGCAAACTATACTGATGAGCGGCGAGTCGGACAAGTTTCAATTGACTTAAATATTTTACAATGGGAGATGAAAAAAAAAATTGATTGAGTGGGATGGCAACAAAAATATAAAATAGGCCTCTTCGATGGTAATTATTATATGTACCTATTAGGCAGTAGTCAATTTCCATTAGGGCCCTTTCACACTTGCAGACAACGACATTATTTTTTCGTCAAGTGTGAATGGTATCATTGGCAACCATGCAACTCATTTCTTTTTTTCATTCCTGACGACAAAAAATATAGATAAAAGTGCATCGTTGTCGTAGACCTACATTTTTGGGGAAACGTAAATTTACGATTATTAGCCTAACTGAGAGATAGCCACACGTATGCTACACTTTTGGCGTTTTGCATTGCAATACGTGTTTAGGTCTCATAAATGTGGGTGGCTTTGAAGAGGCTACCTGGCAACCATGTTTGTATGCAAACTTGCAAACTTTGCTGTACACTACATACCATTGATAATGTACCCTACTGTTTGTTGGCGACCTTTCTTGAATGGAGATGTATTCTGCATTCACACTACTAAAGTATATATAACACATGTATAACTGGAAGTTCACATTTGAGTATGTTATGCTGGTGTGTTAAAAGCCATAAATGCAAAGACAAAGGCGAGCAAGATAATTACAGTAAAACTTTTTCAGTTTTGAGAATCTACTTTTGTGAAAATTAATCATAGTCTTCATACCTGCATTTTGAAGATTCAAACTGCTACCATACTGACAGCTGCTTTCCTTGAAGTTCAATGAGAGAAACAAAAATAAAGAACAAAAATCCAATGCATGTACACCCATTCTATCCTGGTTACTGAGTACATAGACGTTGCTTGGTGACAGATGTGGATTACTTCCATAAATACATGTATCCGAAGTTTTATCAGGCATACGAAGAACAGGGACGTCTGATAGACCCCATTTTAAGAGTAGAGCTGGCTGGCAAAAAGCATATGAGCTTGCACCACAGTAAATGCTTCTGAGCAGGAGTTATTTATATGTCTGCTCCTACTATCTCACCAGCATCCCCATGCATAAAACTGTTTGGCACAGTTTAGTAAGGGATAAATGCCCCTGACTGCAATGAGTGCAAAGCAATGACGAATGGTCCCAATTCTTGGCTGTCTGTCCGTGTCATCCATGTAATTCTTCCTTAACACACATGTCAAAGCATGCATGCGCATAACTTGCTAACAGGATTGAAACTATTTCAGGATGTTGTTTAGTGGACTATTTTGACTGAAAATTCAGAAATAAACTGTAATGTCCTTTTGCAAAGTTTTTTTCTAAGGATGATACTGTGAATATTTGTATGATTTTGTATGATATGTGAAGGTCTCTGTGGAGGTGCAGCAATAAATCGTCAGAAGTTGTACCAGTGCTTTTTTCCACCTGACTTGCGAAGCCAATTATTAAAGTGTACAATTCAATTAAACAATCCAAACCAAGAGAAATGTAATTATTTCTGCTGCAAAAGAAAAAAACACCCATTTCTTTTGGGACTTCACTCTTTTATTTAAATTAACACTGCGCAACAATGGCATTATATGGTACTACCAAAGACCCTTAACAAATGCGTAGAGGGTCTTTGGTACTACAACAACAGAACGTCTCTGCTACCACATCGTATAATTTATCGCTGAGTAAGAAAACCAAATCCTTCCTGTAAGCCGTAGAGGCTTTACGGTTATAACTGGCAGGTGTAATCTGCAACAGAGAATTCTTTTAGATTCCTTTTCTTTTGTACAGTACAAAATTACCCCAGGGTGAGCTAATAATAAAGAAAACTTAATGACTTGTATATGCTCCTCCAACAAAGTTTTAAAGTGTTCAATGGGAGCCAGCGAACCAAAGTGCTTTATACATAGGTCTCGATATACACGTGTTTTGCAATGTACGTGCCAAAAGCCCTTTGTTCACATAACAACCAA
>JBCAUG010018390.1:0-10808 GCA_038406175.1 Haplosyllis leylae
GTGACTTTGACGGGCAGAATGGGTCTGGAACCCATTTAGCCCGAATTTCGGCCCGATCCATTGGGACAATGTTAAACTTTTATCAGTGTCGGTGTCTGTGTCGGTACGTGTGAATGAGGCATTACACGTGAACAGGTACACGTGAACAGGGTCGGTTACCCATTGCCACATTAGGGCTCAGATCAGGGATAACACTCCATTCTGTCATCATTTGTGAACACATCATGGACATTCTCTCATGTACAAGAGTTAAGCCTTAGCAACATAATTCCTAATTATTACTAGTTACTTCTTGGAAACCACTGGCAATGGACGTAGGAAACATAATATATTATCAACAATGTTAGCTATGTGTTGCAGTTTACATTTTACAAATCAATCTTAAATTAACGTTAAGAAGAGGAAAGTTCTTCTTTTAGGCAATAAATATTACACATTAAATTACTTCGATTTTATACATACATCATGCCTTTAATAAATAGCTTCACTACATCAAAAAATACTTTTATTACAGATTCAATTCAATAATTTAAACAGTTTATCACTGAAATCATTAATCACCAAAGGTTGCTCAATGGAAACATGTTGCTAAGGTTAATTAATAATTCTAGGTACTCGAAAGTTAGTTCCCAATCACACTGACATGGAAATATATTTGTCGTCTTTTAGGAAGACATGAGATCTCTTCACAATTACCAGTAGGCTCACCTTACACTTTACGTCAAATCGCAAACTATTTCGACATAATTTGTGTTCCGCTGCGAAACGAGACGTTCTTACCGGCGATTTGACCTGTCAGTGTAAGCAGACCTGTGACCAACTTTACTTGATTCTATGGTGCCTAAGTACATTTCAATAATATAAAAACTGTCATTCAAAACCCTAATAGTTTCTGCTAAAATTGCACCGCATACAAGCAAGGATTTAAGACTAGTACAATTAAAAAGAATTTTAGGACATGAAATGGATGATCTAGGCTGGGCATTGATTGTAGGTCAAAAATCATTATGAACCGAGTTTAGTTTTGATTTTTTTATTTCATGATTAGCGTTGAGCTTGGGATTCACGCCCAGGAATTTTCTTGTTCTAGCTGTATAATTTTGATTGGGAAATGGTTGTAATTCAGACGACAAATAAATACCCAAGTAACATATCTCACTTATTGGCAGTTCTCTTCATGAACAAATATGATAAAACTTAAAACATATTTGTGCAAAATACGCAGATTTTTCCTTAAACGAAACACCGGTTTCCGTATTCACATGGACTTAAAACATTGCATTCAAGATACTTGTGTTTTACATAGTTGAAAGCATGCGCTCTTGTCCTTTATCTTCAGCTGACAATATTACATTGCAATGACATCCATTCAAAACCAAAAATGCATTCTGTCTAAGTACCTCTAATCTAATTGCATACTGTATATTAACAATAAGTTTCAAAGACAACTGCTAACTTCTACAAAGGTCTTAATAATAAATAAATATGTTACAACTTATACTTTACACTTAAAAGTTGGCAGAACAAGAATATTCAAAACAATTATAATGCCTCTTTGAATTTTTCAAGATTACTTTTTGTAATACATTTATCAAATTTGCAGATTTTCAGGCAACACTGGCCTATCTTGAATAATTCATTTTCCACACGGCCATCAATACTTTTTCAATGGTCTGATATGAATAGTTCATGATATTTTTTACAATCAAGATTTGATGTGTATTTTTTCTTCCTTAGAGATATACTATGTGCGTTGCAGCCTTTTAAAATTTACACTTCAAATTTAGAAATGTGAAACCTTTACATCTGAATAGCTTACAATTAGACAAAGACCCAAGTAAAGATGACCGTGGTATTTTCTTCACATAATCTCATTTCGATTCATAAAAAATATAAATTTGCGTCTTAATTTGATCGCGTATATTTTCTTATATCAAAAGACCGTTTGTACAATATTTATTGCTGATCAGAAAAGAAGGCACTTAAATTAGGAACTTCACAATGCATAATATTTTACAGCTTTTAAAAATAAATAAGAAAGTGTATATCAGATGATGTACTGAAATAAGAATAAAACTACCAACAACGGCACAGTGACCACAATTTGCATTACATGAAGGTCGCATCATACTGTAATGGAGCTTGTGGAACAAAGCAAAGTTATGGGTAGTTCGACCACATCGCATTCGGTAGTGTGTACATGTTTGTGTCAGTATGTTGCTATGGACTCAGAAGACGAAGAAAAGAGGAGACCAGTAGTGGCATTATACTTCTGTTGCTAACATGCCCACTTGATGCCGGTGATGGTCTAGTAATAAAATGGAGTTGGAATTGGCCTCAGTGTTTAAATTTTTGACTATCCGCACGTCGCCAGCGTACTCACTATAGTAGAAAAATAGAAAAGAAAAACACAAAATAAGTAACACATCATGCAGAATGCATTCAGAGAACACACATGTAATTCGTACAATTTACAATATGAACTGAAGAAATCAATACTAGAAGAGCAAGAGATATACCAAGAGTGCAATAATATTGCATATCACTTATTAATGATCATAGTGTAGATAAGAAGTGTACGGAACATAGCACGTTGACCGAATTCAGTGTCATTGGAAAAGATTTCCATTTAAAGTTTTAAACATAGCTTCAGGTAATCACAGAAGATGTGAAAGGAATTTCTTTTTGCAGATTTTGATATAAACACTGATTGATTACTTGGTTTGCTGAACATGGAAATCATAAATAATTTTGACTGTCGGTAAAATACTCGACAAACATCGTGTTGAATAGGTGGCCTTTGATGAATGATTTTTTTCCTTTCCAGAATTTCCTTGAGTAAACGCTCTAAGTCGAAAATACGTGCCAATGGTCATGCAATATTTGAGTTTCCAATTTAATGGCTTGTTTCGATGGTATTGTTTTGTATACGTCATTCTCTTCATCCCTCTTATGGGACAACTTGGATTTTTTTTTATATTTTTAACATTTCAAGCCAAATTGATAAAATTCTCTCCTATAAATCATACCTTTATCAAAGATTTCATTGGCTTAGCATCTATATGCTTTCATTAGCATCAAGTTGAAACCCATATGTGTACTAGCTGCCAAGAGCAAGCGCGCTCCTGTGGTCGATTTACTATCAAAAATACTGTACGTTCAAAACAGAAAAAGTCATGAACGGAGAAATGTTGCGAAATGGTATTTACCTGATGTCTATAACAGAATCTGTTGATGTGGACGAAGACTCAATATCATACGACTTTTTCAAAGAGTCAATTGTCTGTACACATCCGCCATGCGGATGGTGGTGGCTACTTTTAACAGGCTTTTTTAAGTCACTGTCAACCAAGATGTCTCTATTATTATAACAACTACTATTATGAACGCCTCTTGCCGTGGAGGCTGGTCTATTTGAAATTAAGTCTTTCTCATAATGCTTGCTTTTGTTATAGGCTTTGTCCGTATTGTTTTTCTTGGGCGGTAATGTCCGGGAGTCCTCATTTTGAATTTTCAAGCACTGTCTATTGGGGTTATTGGTAAGCTTGTCTAACTTGTTTTTGTTATTTATGATTTCATTTTGCGTATTCTCCTTGTCGCAAGTGCTACTGTCAGTTCCAGTGTTGCGGCGTCTGTTGCACAGGAGAAACACTATGATGATTATTATTATCAAAATGGGTATGCCGACTCCAAGGCAAATGATAAGTAGTAACTGGTTCATAGTAACCACTGACTCCTCCTCGTCCGAGGACTTGGCCGTATCTCCTTCCACTACGATGGTGTTTTGTGTCGTTGATGCTCCGGGCTGACCTTTCCGCCCATCAATGGTGGACTGCGCCCTTATCGTGGGAGTGAATCCAATTGGAAATTCACAGCTTTTCCCGTAGAACCCATCTGGACAATCGCACTCGTAGTCATTGACCTGGTCGCTGCATGTACCTCCGTTGAGACATGGCTTAGTGGCGCACTCGTTTACGTTAAGCCGGCAGTCCTTACCGGTGAAACCCGGAGCGCAATCGCACTGAAAATCATTGACCAGGTCGTGGCAGGTGCCACCGTTAGCGCATGGCCAATTCAAACAGTCGTCGAGGTTGGTCTGGCATAATTCCCCGACGAAACCGGGCTGACAACGACACTCAAAGTCGTTGACGCGATCGTGACAGGTGCCGCCGTTGAAACACGGGTCTATTGAACAATCGTTAGTGTTGACAGTACAGGTAATCCCACTCCAGCCACTGGGGCACACACATCGAAATCCATTGCGTTCATCAATACAACGGCCTCCTGCAATATAAAATAAACAATATTTAGTTTAAACTATTTTTACTTTCGTATCGGCAGAATAATCACAAAAATGTATTACATTTTTGGTAGTAAAGTTCTGCATGAAGAGGCTTCTGGATAAAATAAAGCTCACAAGACTAGTTAAATTCAATTTCATAATGGATTTAAGTGAAATTTTGAAGCCATTAATTGCTGCCAACTACACTTATGTGGCACCAGCATGTAAACGACTGATAACCGGATCACAAACGATCCTCATTAACTGAAGGACCCCGGCTTCAAATAATCCTTTTATTTTAATCAGGGAAAAACTCGACTGTGAGTGCCTAGAACTAAAATAGGGCTTTTTTGAATTAGGCAAAAAACGAGAGCAACCAAACATAAATAAAAGGCAAACAGCACACATAATTGTCATTGGTAAACATTTCTAAATGCATGTGTAATGCAGAATGTCATCGGTTTTTATGGCTATTTAGTTTGTTGTATTGATTTTGAAAAGAGAGGGGGAACAGCTGCAAGAGAAAGAGCCGTACCTCTCTGTCAACGTCATTTACAATCTACTACTATATCTTTTTATGAACCAGCATTCTGTTTTTGCAAAAAAAATCATAATACAATTCAAACTACCACTGTGTTTTATTGCCATAAATGATGGTCATTTTCGGGGTATTTCTAGGCACTACTATCTGATGTTTATTTTTTAGAGAATTCATCTTAGAATGCTCGTGTCAATGCACATCCATATTGATGTTACTTATTTAATTTGTGTACACCAAAGCTATGAGTACCCTCGTGTTTTTCCTCCTATTACCAAGGTGAAAAATAATAGTACGTGATATATTTATGAACAGTAAATTTACAAGTTTCCTTATTCATGAGTTAGTAAATGTCAGGAAAATTAACAAAGCTTTTAACTGGAGTGTCCATTCCATTAATTTTGTTTGAACAATAATTTTATGAAATTAAATTGTGCCTGAGCCATTTCAGCAATATTGACCAATACTGTTAGCATCTTCTTAATGTAATGTTTTAGTTGTTGTGAATTCACTTACCGTTTTTACAGGGGTTTGATGAGCACTCATCCACATCGCGCTCGCAGTTGACTCCAGTGTAGCCGGGCAGACAGTCGCAGCGGTACGAGTCGTAGAAGGACGAACACTGGGCGCCGTTCTTGCACGGCTGCTCGTCACAAGATTTTGCCGACGATTCGCAGTGACGTCCGTGAAAACCTTGGGGGCACTCGCATTCATATATGGCACCACGATCCTGGGAAAAAGTACAAAACGGTTAAATAACTAATGGTCGTGGTGTTTAACGTGTACCAATTACAAGAACACTTGTGTGTTGACTCTGGCACGTGTGTACGTGTACTCACCCTGCAAGTTCCACCGTTCCTGCAAGGTTGGTGGAGACAATCATCCACTTCCATCTCACAGTTTGTACCAGAGAATCCAGGAGAGCACTCACAGGTGTAACTCCCCTGTCCAGTGTTTGTGCATGTCGCGCCATTACGACAGGGCTTGTGGTGAGTGCAGTAGTTGAGATCTATGAGAATAACGAGAAAGAACAATTCAAAAATTAGTTGGGGTTAAAAGTTATGCAAGTCATTTCCCATAAAGAAGGGATGCATAGATTTTCCAATTGTGTGTTTGCATTGGGTAGCGACAAAGATCAAAGAGAATTTTCGCTTTCGCGTTCGTTCCCATACAATTGCACCCTAAGCTTGAATTGCCACCATTCATGTTCAGCAACTAAGCATTCCCTTCAATACTGGTATCGCTTTATAATTGATGGCAATAAAATTTAGAATTAATAAATAGTGGGCATATTTGTACTCAGTGCAAACACATAATTCATTAACTTTAGATCGAAAACGAAACATAGTATGTGTGTCCGTTAGCCACGCAGATACTTCGTGGAAACTTTCCAAACCAAATGGCTTTTTACACTCATCTACATTGTCACATTGTGATCCTTGATATTTTATTAATACTGGAAGCTTATTTATAAGGCTATCATGATTATATGCGACTAATTATTTTGGTTTAATTGTTTGTTTTAGACTGGTAACCGCAAATTGTGACCAATTTTACTCTGGTACTTCTTGTTTTTCTGCATGTACAATTTTCATGACGTAAATCGTAACTCAACATAGAGTTCAAATTCAATATTTCAGAACATATCTTGCGCATTTAGCACACACAACAGATTGTTAATTTCACACATATTTTCCACAACTGCTATTTCAAACAGCATATTTTTGCATTTGGTATTTGAAAAAGATAATATCTAGGGCTCAGCCATTGCACTTGCTGATAAGTATGTAGAGCTGGGCAGGTGTTTGTTATATGCGTAGTGTGATTGGTTTATTTTTTACTTGTTTACCCGAGCCAAATATGGTAATTTATCCTTTAATTGCAAATGTTTACACGTAATTTCATATGCTAAGAGTAAATCGAGAGGATAACCCAGGTGTTCGATTGGTAGTTATGCAGATCCTTCCCAGTAAATCTTACTTTGAAAGCTCTCTCGAAAGTAACTTTTGAGTCAACAGGGAAACTACATATAAATTTCCTGTACACGATACTAGACCTCCAATCTTGTTAACACTATATATTACACGAATATCAAATCATACGGCATTGTGCACATCCGTCCATTATCAAGACGTCCATCCAATTTCCCCTTCTCACCAGTTATGAGTCCATTATTCGCAAGATTTTACGAGCCATTTATTCAACAAGCACGGATCTAATTACGACCCGAGCCTACTACAATAGTACTCAGTCGTAGTAGAAGCTGGTGCTCGACAGCGTTCAAAGAACACACCTTGCCATGTATGGATGTTAGGCATGTTAAACTAGGGGCGAGAAAGCTGCTTTAAGTGAAGCAAAACTACCCATTGCGTGACAAGTACGATCGGACACAACTCATTAGATTGACCCAGCGCAGCAGTTCAACCAGTACATCACAATTGGCCCGTGTGGACCACTTGATCGACCAGCTCTGTAATTTTATTGCAAGAGACTTTTCCAGTAAAACTTTCAAAAAATTTAAATCGATTAGAAAATTGTACAACTAAATATCAATCATTTAATAAAAATAATCTCACCATTGGAGTTTATTAGAGTAAAACTGAGGTCAATCAATGTAAAAGGTTTAAATGTAATTGACTCAGCAGCTCCAAGCCCCCAATCTTTTGTCACATTCGTTAAGCCTGATTTTACAGTGACACGTCAAATGTTGGAACTGCACTTTGTGGCATAAATCACTTTGGCAACGCAAGATTGGCTGATAACAGAAATTACTTTACCTGGAGTAAAAAATTGTAACCAAACCCCTGATCACGGCGATCAATATACTACAGACGTAATCAGAAAATTCAACATCAATAGTATTTTTGTTTGACTAGCTGCAACAATAAATAAAAAGTGTGCCAATGCTTGCAGCCCAATATTAAAATAAACAGGTCTTTGTAATGAAGGCTGCATTCAAGTCATATTTCATTCGCAATTTGGGTTTCAATTTTGAATGTGTGATTAATCAAAGAGACATTCAACCAAGCAATAAATGGCTTTGTGGTATTTTTGGTTTTTGATGTATGACTACTTTGTTTTGTTCAAACCAGCTCGTGAAATCTTTGCAAAATTGTCATGTAATTACTCATTTAGGTATTGTAAAGCAGTGAAAAGCTACGCCATGGGGAAAAATGTAACTTATGATATGAAGGTATCAAAGAAGGCTTTAGATCTGCACTAATGCCAGTTTCATGATCTACACTAACTTCTTACTATCTCCTGATTGCAACGTCAATGGAACAACAAATGTATTTATATTGTGTGTACTGTGTACGTTTACAGAACCTCCTTTTCTGCTGGAGGTTGTAGCGGAAGCCATGAAAGGGCCCGTGGCAACTGTCAGGTGTTCCATGCAAAGTGTGAGCACAAAGTAACAAAGAAACAGGGTCCCATGGGTTGTATCATTCGCCAGTCCTCAGAATTAGAGCATTGTCAGCAACGAAAAAGTGCATTTGCAACAAGTACGAATGACAATGCAAAGAATCTTCGTAGTGAACCAAAAGCTCAGAAGTTTGGATAAGTACCGTTGAATGCTAATGGCCATGTCAGATCCTGTACATTGTGAACTCAAATGAATTCAGAGGATATGTATTGTTGCCTTACACTAACAATCCATGCACTGCAAAATCACAAGTATTACAATGATACATACCTTGGTTGCAGAAGAGGCCTCCCCACCCTTCCTCGCATTGACACTGCCATGGTTGATCTACGCACGATCCATGCTGACATCCGGGGTACGGGATACACTGGTCACAGTATCGACCCTGCCAGCCCAATCTACACCTGAAAATATAACGAGAGTTTTCAAACTAGTGTTTCAGGTTGTCATTGAATAAGTACAGAGACTTAAAAAACATCATTATTTGGTGCGATGACAACCCTGCAATATGAAGATACAAAAAAAACTCAACCAAAAATAAAACTAAGTGTAATAATTCACCGAGAAAAACTTTTTAAATTCACTGCACGTTACAGATCAAGTTGGCAAACTGATATGTGAAACGGGATTATCTTCGGGCCACGTGTAATAAAAAGTTATCTCAATTCTATCAGAATAATCTCCTTATTATTTCTCGCCGATTATCAATAATCCTAGTGGCATCACACAAAACAGACGACGAGATAGGTTAGTCAACTTTTTCATTGTATAATCTTTTGGCGTCATCGATTTGATTAAAAAAGATAACGTGATGGAGCAAAATCAAATAGGATTATGATTGTAAACAAATTCGATTCAGTTATTTTAGGCGCCATTTCCCAATATCAAGAGCCTCTCAACACTGCTGAAGTTGAAAGGTTCGGCGAAAGCGAGCATCAGTACAGATTGGTGATGCTTCAACCAAGTACACATACCAACTATGGTGCTTACACTGTATAATATATGATACGATACAAACTGTCAATAAGATTGGTCTATCTGCTTATTAACCTGATTATAGCACAATCTGTCTCATAGATTAATTGATTCTCTACTTTTTTCCCATGCGACGTGGCACTCCCAAAGGTGAAGAGGCAGAATATTAACTGAAACTGCTGAAAATGGCTATGTTTGAGGAAAGGAGCTAACACAAACGGTTAATTCTCAAAAGAATATGTGTCCCTCAGATTCTAAAGTTGAATTTCTGTATGTTTTATGCTATGTTCAGGAAAATTTATGTACTGTAATATCTAATGATCGAACTTTTTTGAGTCCGTACATAACCATTAACTCTGGACAAAATGTTTAAACGTAGAGTCAAAAGACTCTAACGAATTCCGTTTCGAAGGCTCATAGTTAAAGGCGATAAAGGTATTCCGAAGTTTTGTACCCATGGTTGAGCTGCCATTGATCGGTGGGCCTAACTAACATCAGCTTCATGCGCGCATTCAGAAATGTCAAGCCTCAATTTTATGGTCCTCGACAAAAACCTTCTGGTGTATTGACAAAGCTTGGGCAGATCAATATTGTGTTCATTGATCTCATGAGGGAATTTACCGCACATTTTGTACAAGGTTTGGTGACACTTCAATACTTCCTCCCATAACTTCTTTAAACTTCAAAAACTGACACTGTAAGTTAAGGTGGTAGCAATTGTAGACAAGCGCCGAGTGGAATTATATTTCATCACAACTTTTTGGACAAATTCTACCTTTCATAAATTTTAATTTGCAAGCAATGTGTGTTCATAGACCGGAATTAATTTTAATTAACTTTAATACGGCAATGTCCCCCTCCCCACCAACATTTTGCCCACATAGTTCCCGTCTGCCAGACAAGTGTAAATAATATCCTCAATCCCCCATTGTTTAGCAGTTGCCGTAGTTGCTCGACAAGGGTAAAAAATGTTCGATCGATATAGCGATTTTAAAAGTTGCCTTGATGTATTTTTCACACCTCTCGGCTTTCAGATTGTTATCATTTTCGTTTTACACTCACAGTTTTATACTTACTTGCATTCGTTGGGTCGATCACAGTAACCGTGTTCATCATGGCAACCAGGGAGACATATGGCTGAAACAAACAAGAGAATAAAATAGAAAAGTGCCATAAATTAAGAACTTTTCAGACCATGTCGTTATTGATGTAAAGTTTACTTGAAAATGGTACGTCAATCATAGAGGGGGATTTTAATGACAGAATAACAATGTGAAATTGTGTAATTTTCAACCATCACAAGGCAACGTATACGATGAAGCTTTCTGGAAATAAACACAATATTTCAATGTTCTTTTTTTGTCCATTGACAGTTACCATAATTCCATGTTTTCAGCTGAACCTGTCATTTTCAATTCTTTTATTTTGTGAATTTGGTAACAGAGTTGAATGAGGTCAAACTGTATTACAAAACCTCTGACTTTATGGCCAGGTGCACACGTATGATTTTTCATGTGTGAATATTCACTGAGTTTGAGTTCTGAGTTTTTCGGCTATGTTCTCAGTTCTCTGTTCTGAGTTTAGAAATT